>SNQJ01S0092837.1:0-32381 GCA_010110895.2 Picea sitchensis | reverse complement strand
AACCGACGGACAGACAGAAAGAGTGAATCAAATATTAGAAGATATGTTAAGGATGCATGTAATGCATCAACCCAAGAAATGGGAAGACTACCTGTAACTGGTAGAATTCGCCTACAACAACGACTACCAAGCATCCTTAAAGATGAGTCCCTTTGAAGTCCTCAATGGTAGACCGTGCAACACTCCTATCAATTGGAGTAATCCTGTAAACATGATTTCTTTTGGACCCAACATGTTGAAAGAAATGGAACAGTAGGTAACTCAGATAAAACAAAACCTGAAAGTCGCTCAGAACCGACAGAAAAGTTATGCCGACCAAAAGAGAACTCTAAGAGAGTTCAAGGCAGGAGACCATGTATATCTCAGAGTTAGGCCCAGGAAGAGTTCCCTGAAAACAGGAGCTTGTGCCAAGTTGGCACCTCGGTATTGTGGACCCTTTGAGATTCTAGATAGAGTGGGACCTGTAGCCTATAAGCTAGCACTTCCTCCCACAGTCAAAGCACATAATGTTTTCCATGTCTCATTATTGAAGAAATATGTACATGATGCTAACCATATAATTGATTGGTCTGTGATTCAGGTGGAACCGGAGGGAGAATTTCTACCAGAACCCCAATGCATACTGGACAGAAAGGAAACCCCGCTCTGGAACCAAACCATTGCACAAGTCAAGGTGCAGTGGAATCATTTTGGCCTAGATGAGGCTACATGGGAAATGGAGGATGCCATTAGATATGCATATCCGATTTTGTTTACTTCTGTACAGGCATGGTCATGTTGATAGATAAGAACATCGAGGACGATGTTCCTTTAAGGGGGAGGGAATTGTAACACCATGTTTCCCCCAAGTTTGTAAAAATAACTATATTGGCCAAGAATTGTGGCAAACTAAAAAATGTGAATGTGTGATGTGAATGGACCTTGTGAAAAAGGTCGATGAATGTGAATAATATTATGAATATGTATATATATATTGCAGGACTGCTGAGAGGGGATGTGCTGAAAAAGAGACCACGATGGCTGGAGAAAGGTGGTGGAAGGCACCTAGAAAGGTGGCGTTAACTTCCACTGAAACCAATACCGTATTTAGACTTCACTGGCCCGAAGAACGAAGAGCGGCTCGCTAGCCCGAAATAAATTACTCGCAGGTTGGTAGGTAGATGGCTCCTCAGGAATTAATGAGGGATGGGGGAAGTGAAACGCCCATCCGTAGAAGCCTCGGGCCTGACCACCACGAGGGAAATCACACCACACACAACCTCGCAAGAGGGAAAATGCGTGAGGAAGAAGCGCGGAGGGGGCAGAGGTGAGGGGAGGAAGAGAACTCTGGAAAATACAGAGTGAGTGATAGCAGAGAAGGGGAAGAGTAACCCTCGTTCTCGGTCACTGGAAAATAGAGACGCAGTCTGGCAGCATCGTGGTCTCAGCTTGGGGGTGGCTAGTGGTAAATCCTATCGGAATTGTTGAGCCTACGGTTGGGTGGAAACGGGCACCCCTCTCAGCAGTTGCATCACCTCTGGTGTTATTTCTGATAAGTGTTATTTGAAGTTAATGCCATAATCGCATGTTCAATTTTATGTGCTTGTAAATAGTTCTGAATAGAAGTGTTTACCTAACGTTTGATTTGATAGAATGGATGCATGTGTATGCTTACATGCCATAGTTGTTTTCTGCAAAAATGATTAAGTCTGGGACATGAGTTCGCTCCACCGAGAATCGTCTTATTTGCTTAGTTTCTCGTAATATTCTGGGAAGGCCCCTTGAGAGTACTCTTTTCTGAGAATTACCCCATAAACCTTGTAACCGTACTGAACCTTACTAGAGACTCAATTAAGATCGGGGATAATTTCCAGAGAACCGTCTGAGGGTTCACGCAATCCAGGTCTAGAACCCTTATGCAAGAAATAATATCTTTCTAAGGTCGGGGTCATGTGGGAGCTACGAGAAGCTCTGAAAGTTTGAACTTTGTGATTCAAGCTGAGAAGGGATAGCGAGATTCAAATATAGAAAATACCCTATTTCTTAGTATTAAATGAGCAGTCGGAATCCTTTTCGAGGAATACCCCAAGCACATTAACCTTGACCCGGATCTAGAAAGGATTGTGGCGTTAACACCTTGCCCTTCCGGTAGCCATAAGAAGTAGTGATGGGGATCTGAGACCATGGGTGAGGACCAGTAAGACTCTATAAGCCGTCGATCTTAACCTTTACTTAGGTGGGAGGTGGGCTTCGACTTCGTCCACGAAAGTCCAGAAGACGCCAGGACCGTCCATGGAGAGGCAGTGTGAGAGATCGACCATTTTATGTCGGGGTTTGTAAGTTTGGAGGTGGAAGACCATGCTCTTGGAGTCGAAGTCCGAGTCTGAGATCATGATAATGATCACGGGTTGTTGATCAAGAAGGAAAATTAAGTGAGATCGACATTTCTGATACATCAGCGTGCTCGGGATTAAGTGAAGTTTGGAGGTGGGGAGGGCTGTACTTCTTAGGTCTAAAGTCCCAAGTCCACGAAGAGGTCGCTGATGTGATAGATTCGTTGAGCAAAGAAGGAAGAAGGACAACCATGGGATCGGCGTCTCGATACATCAGCGATATCGAAGTTCATTAATTTGGAGGTGGAATATCAAACCCTTGGAGTCATGAAGTACCGAATAGCGAAAGTAGGAGCAACCATTGAGTCGAGGACCTCCTCACTATCACATATGCTCCCGGGGTCACCGGAGGTTGAGGGAATGAGTTTCATTTGTAGAAGTCGAGAGCTTGCCGAGTTCGCGAGGAAAGCAATGCAACATGTGGCGCGTCAGCAGGTGGGACCCACGTGGTTGTGGCCCAGTGGTGTGACGATAAGATGCCCGGAGAGAGGGAGAAGTGGTGACAAGTGGTGGACCGCATTATTAGGTTTAAAGCGAGAATCCCAACGCTGTTGACTTCTCATGCTTTGAGTTCTCGTAATAAAGGACCACAAAGGCCCAACAACTCAAATTCGCTTGAGGATTCGCGAGTTCAGCTTAGAAAGAGTCAAACCTTCTCAAAACTTTATCTTTGGGGTTTTAATAAAGAACGAAGGTTCAACTTCTTCAAATCAGCGAACTTACAGAAGTTGCGACCTGTTGACTTCTCGTACTTCCGGTTCTCGTAAGAAAAGAGCACAAAGGCCCAACAACTCAAGTCGCGAAGTTGCGAGTTCCGAGAAGCCCGAAAGGAGTCAAACCTTCTCTGACTTTCGCATCTTGGGGTTTTGTAAAAGAAGGGCCCAGAGGTTCAACCTTTCAAATCGCGAACTTGCAAGTTGCGAGCAAGGCTAGTAGTTAGCCCTAGCTGGTGGTCACGCGTGGAGAGCGCTAATAAGGAGGGGCCATACCATATCGAAATCTCGGGTATCGACGATTGGTGAAGAAAATTCGAGGGTCTTCGACTCACGACTCGTGAGGTCACGAGTTGTGAAAGATGCTTGCATTTAGGCACGTATGTAGTCCTATCGAGATAGGGACTAAAGAAAGGGGGCTAGTGCTTTTTCGTTAAGCGGTGGGTAGATCTGGACAACCAGAATCTGCACGCCCAGATCTACGGCCAGGGTTTCATTCCGTAGCCCGCTCGCCATTCTACCTTTAAGATTGGACTCACTTGTATCACTGAGTCGCAAAACACGAAAATGCGCCTGGTTTGTTTGGCCTGTGGTCCTAACCCATGATCACAGGGAGGTGAACAGGGATGAACTAGCCTCTGCTAGGCCCCCGTAGGACTTCGGGGATTCTGTCCCTTGAGGAAAAGCGAAAATTTTATTATGCCGTAGTGGGTGTGTTACAAGCTCAATTGGTTGGGTGGGGAAGTTATCCTCCCCACCCAGGTTCAAATCCCACCTTTGTGACATGTTTCTCTTGGTGAACCGATTTATATTGTAATGGATTAATGCCCTTGTTGACTAGCCTTATGCCCTTCAGAATCTCGATTTACCTTGCATACCATCCTTGAAATGAGGGGAATTTCTCAACGGGTTTTCCCTAGGTGAGTTACCCGGAAAAAAAAAACAAAAAAAAGAGACCATGAAATAGGTTGCAGTCCACTTTCCTAACCAATACTTAAATACATGTTGAGCATTGATTTCATTATGTTTTTTTTCCCCAACCAAGCCTTAAATATGGTTACAATTTATTAGTCTTCGTTTCTTATACAAACATCTGCATATGATAAGAAGAGACTTACAAAGCATGAAATGACTACAGTGTAGATCTTTTGAAAGGAAAATTCTTGTCAAATGTGAAATTCTTATATTTTTATGATACTCGTTGAATTTTTTATCGGTTCATATGATGTTCTAAGTTGGAGCATTTGTAATTTTGTTTTAATAATGCTAAACACTAGTTTTTTTTTTTAAATACGAATGTTTGTTTGCCCTATATATTTTATATAATGACTTTTCTTTTTTTTGAAATATGAATGTTTGTTTGTCCTATATATTTTATATAATGAACTAAATTAACAAAAATAGGAATAAAATAAAGACTTAGAATTTGATGTTTTAATAGGCATGTTACATTTAATTTTTTACCAAATTTTGGTTGTGGTATATTTTGTACATATGCCAAATTCATGTCCACACCAATTTCCATTTATAATGTTTCAAACATTAGGATGACAACATCATCATCTGAAACATATCAAGAAACTTTGTCCAGGATAATCCACTACAAGGATATATAACACTATATTTGTAGTTATTAAAGAAAGTTCCTTCACTGAATTGACATTATTGACAAATATATTAACAAGAAGTTGAGAAGACTAGCCCTCCTCTTCATACATGGGAACCATAACAAAACTCTTATTAAACATAATTAGAGGTTATAAATGGCAGAACTCTTATTAAACATAATTAGAGGTTATGATTTTTAGAAACAAACTCTAGAATTTGTCTCTGTGTTGTATATTTATATTAGATAAAATGTTTCAAGTGGCAACAAGCTTACACCATTAAAAAGCATGTGATGTTTTAATGTTTTAAAATTAATATGTTAAATAAGAAAAAACTATATAAATAAACAAAAACTCTTATTAAACATAACTAGAAGTTATGTTTTTTTAGAAACAAACTCTAGAATGTGTCTATATGTTGTATATTTATATTAGATAACATATTTCAAGTGGCAACAAGCTTACACCATTAAAAAGCATGTGATGTTTTAATGTTTTTAAATTAATATGTTAAATAAGAAAAAAACTATATAAATCTCTTTAAAAACAAAGACAAACAAACACAAGTTGCTATGCAACTTTCTTTAATATATGAAATAATAATCCTTTTTATCATATTAATCCTTTTTAAAAATAAAAACCCATAATGATTAACATTTAACCACTCATTAACCCAATGATTGGATTCCATTGATTTGATTTGTTTGTAGCCTCTCCCTTTGAAATTTTTTGTTGCTTTTGGTTTAAACCTTGACTTTTGAGACTTAACTTTGCATGGCTTCTTTGTAATCTTTCCTCGAACCTTTAAAGTGGTGGCATTTAGTTATGATTTCTTTGTAATCTTTCCTCGAACCTTTAAAGTGGTGGCATTTAGTTATTTATTCATTGTTCACTAGTTTCCTTTCTCATCTTTCTTTTATACTACAAACAATTGCATACAACCCTCAAGGCATATATTAACCCAATACATTTTGCAAAGCATTGAACTTCTTGTTCATTCTTTCAAAGAATTTGCTTCTTTATAAGAAAGAACCTTGCTCTTTTGTCATTTTCAAAATAGTTACATGGGTATGTCGTGAATAAGGATTTAGTCTTTTATGTATTAATATAATAAAAAAATCCTTATAACAACGTTCAGTCGCACAATATTATATTTGCACTAAAAACTTCAGTGCAATCCATATTTGTTATTATTTATGTTTATGATTCTGATTCTTAGTAATGACATATTTCAAGAGTGAAAGTTTCAAGATGTCTTTCTTGGGCTAACTAGGAAAGGAAGATAGGTTTCGATTACGTTATTTGAAATATTTACAACATTCCAAAAAAAATTAGACTTAAGAGTGATGAATGTGCATAAACAAAGTTTTGTTTTATGAGCTAAATGCATTATCACATCTTTAAAAAAGAAATAAAGTTTGAAAGTTGATGCTTTGCAATTGTATATCATTTTGAGTTCCTTATGAGATAGAGGAAGTAACTTTTTAGCTTTCTTTGTAATTATGCATATTCTTCTTAAGATGAATGGTTCATTTGTCGCTAAGAGATGGAAGGCCAAGAAAGTTCTCCAAACAAAAATATCATAAATGACTTTTTGTCAAAGAACATTGTTTTTCATGGTTTTTAGTCATCCTTGATGAAGGCATTCCCTATTGCTAAGAGCTTTTAGTTCTTGGTTTCACACTTCTATCAAATACACATTATAATTCTTCATGATATTTTCCCTTTTGACTGTAAAGATTTGATTCGTTGGATTCAATTGAAGAAGACCTTTTAATCGAATAATTATGATATGTTTATTCTTGCCAAAATTTAAACCTTGATTCTTGAATCTTTGTTGTTCAAGTTGGCAGTCAACCCTCCAAAACATTGGTGAAGGATTGAGCTTGGGTGTGCAGAAAGCACTTTGTCAAATGAAAGTCAACACATGGTTAAAATTGGCTCAACCCATATTTTGTATTAGATAGGGTAAACATGTCATGGTGGATTTAGTTTAATCTCTTTGCAAGTTTTTTATTTCAATTCAAACAATGAGGGGATTGTCACTAGTGCTCATTTTTTTCCCAATCATTGGTGCATGGAGTTCTATTGGTCAATCAATGTCTCTTTCATGTGGGAGTGCCGTACCATGTATATGTGACCATTTTGTTACTCACTAGCATCTATATTAAATTTTGCTAAAAGGGCCAGGCTCCCTTGTAATGGATGGAAGGCATGTGCAAGTCTTTTACTCTTTCTTAGTTAACCTAGAAAGCAACCATATTCAATGACAAATAAGTTTAGATGGTGAATTATTTTGTAGTTTGATATGTCTTAAAAGTAAAAATTATTTTTGAATCTCTATGATATACTTGAAAAATAAGTAAGTTTAAGAAAGAAAAGTCAGATATTTTCTTTACATGATTTGACATTGTTTATGTTATACTCAATTTTTCTTCACATGTTAAATGCCAAGTTGAAAAATGATCTCGAGATGTTGAGAATTTACAACTACTAAGGTAGGGCTCATTTTAGTGAGCATAAATTATGTTACATTAGTTATATTATTTATTACCTAAGGTTGTTTCTTAGCATGGATATATCTCTTAGGTAGGAGTTTTTTTTACTACTTATGACATTCATATCTTGACATATTAATCATTTATTAATATATAATTTTTATATAAATGGATATGGGGTTATGCCCTTTTATTTGTCATGGATTTAACATAAATACTTAATTCAAAGTGAAATGGGAGTATCAAACCACCAAGAAACAGGTTACAAGGATATCTTATTATCATCTTAATGACTAGTCAACTTATCAACATTTACATTACTTTGATCAAACATAATATTCTGTTTATATTTTGAAGAATTGAAATTTCAATGACTTTGAGGCAAAACCTAATATATACCTAGAGTAGAAATTTAAGAACTCCATTCAAAATCCCTATCAACATACAACCCTAGAAAAACCCTAGAAAAAATTGACCCAAGATGACTTTAGCCTTCTATAATGTGATAATATTGTTTAAAACTTTTGGACAATTCTTCATCTTGTTTCTTCAACTACTTCAAGTACAATGCATCTTTCAGAGTAGTGTCATGTAATAAACATAACTTACATTACATTATCTATATTAATTATTAGCTAGAGTGGTGTTTCTTAATGCATCTTTCAGAGTGGTGTCATGTAATAAACATAACTTACATTACATTATCTATATTAATTATTAGCTAGAGTGGTGTTTCTTAATGTGTGTTAGGCACTATATAAGGAGTCTTCTTAACTACTTATGACATTCATATATGGTATTTGATAATTTATGATATATATTTTTATCCTATTGAATATGGGTCTGTCCCATTTCATTTGTGGTGGCTCTTTGTCACATCCATTTGGTATATTACATAATCACAGTATGAGTTTCATCGCGTGTAATTAGAACCATATTATATGTCTCCTCAAGGGTTGGGCCAATAAAGGTCCTTCATCATCCAATCTTAAGTAGATGTGTGCATAGAGTAGAGATCCTTGATTTCCATTAGATGATGAAGTGCCATGTATCTTTTTGGTCATTTCTAATGTGTCCAAACTACCTAAGTGAAGAATAATGATAGATAGATGTTGTCGATTGTTGATGAATTGCCAGAAACATCCAACTGGCCCAAGCCTAAAGATAATGACTTGTATCTTGTGGCTTTGATTACACATGTCTAATTTAACTTCGAATATATTTTTTGTAGGTGCTTCCTTTGTGCAAAACATTAATGATAGTTATGATTTTTTGGTTCTTTTCCTTGTGCCAATAATTTGGTTTGATTTTGCTACAATACACTTTTTATTTGTATATATGAAGTACCTCGGTTTTGACCCCTAGAATATATTGGATCAGATTATGTATAGATTGTAAATGCATGGTTATGATGGTGGGAGTCAAATCATGCAAGCTTAAATAAATGATCTTGTCTATAAATGGTGTAAATATTATAGTATAGATTCCTAGTGCAAAGCTCAAGGGAAAGGGTTGACTAGTGGATGGATATGAATGTAGATGATATAAATATACCTCTATGGACTATGTGGTAGGATTTCCATGGTGAAATCAAAGCTATTTATATGTTAACCATGGAATATAATATATAATGGTCCAAGATGGCTATTGAGAGCATAAGAGCGACTAGGATTCCACCAAAGGGGACGAGTAAAAGGGGGCTATGGGACAATAATCTTCTATTGCCAAGTGTTAGCCTAAGATATCATCTATTCTTTCCATGATCATGTGCTTTAAATGAAGCCCATCCACCTTCATAGACTTATAAATCCAATCATTAAATGCATGTAGAGGTTGGTGGGGAAGTCTAGTCACATTGTTATTGGAGCATGGATTGAATACAATCATTATGGGAAAGCATAAGAGTACTTTGTTCCCTGAAAAAAGGAAAGTCAACTATCATTTCCCTCAACCCTCTCATTTTCATTCACCCCATTCATTCTATCAATCTCATGTTCATGCTCTACATGTTTCATGCTAGGTTCTCCTTTGCTAACCATGAAGCAATCTAGAAATTAACAAAAATCAACATCGTGAAAGAGGAATTGTGGACTTTGGATGAGAGATAGATGGTTATAGGTGAGCATAGAGGTTGGGCAAGCTAGGAAACCTTCACCTACTATATATTTGTTGTTCATTGGATGCTTGAGAGCCAAGTGTGTGTTTTGCTTGTTGACTATTCTAAGAAGGCGTACATCATATTGGATTCTTTTTGTCTATATTGACAAGCATTGAAAGGGAAGAATATGTCATGTAGGGTAGTAGAAGATAGTGCCATGGTTGTTTGATGGTTGGATGTGATGCATGAAGTGCTTTGTAATGAGCAAATGGGTTGGGTTGAGTGAGCTAGAAACCTGTAGCTTGGTTCCTTCGTCCTAGTGGCCTCATAGCCTAGCTTGTGGGTGGTATTGACCTTGGATACCTACATTTGGATGGAAAAGTACTTATACACAACTAGTTTCTTGGACATCTATGTTAAATGAGGTAAGTGTTGTCTTTGTTTGTGATGTTGCAATTTAATATAATTTTCTATCATGGAAATATACAAATTTTGCATGTTGTGTGATTATGTTTAAATGTGGTCATGGGTATTTGGTTGCCATGAATTCTTGTCATTCCATGCTAGTATATTTTGATATATATTTTTTATTTTTATTTTGCATACTTTTAATTAATTTCGGGCCTTTATAAAAAACCATCTTTGAGTTATTTCGTTAAAATGGTTTCTTAAGAATCAAAATTTTAATATATGTTTAGTGACTCCTCATCATGTGACTAATCATGTGATTGGGAACACTAGACATGAACGCCACAATGTTTAATGCCCTTTTTTTATTCTTGAAATATTGAGTTTCAAGAGAACATACATGAATACTTCTAAGTATCAACATCGTCAAGAGAACATACATGAATACTTCAAAGTATCAACATCCTCACTTTGATTTTGAAATGTTAAATTTAAATTTAAATTTAAAGAAATCATTTATGAAAGCTTTTAAGAGCTTTTTACAATTATTTTTAATAATAATTTTATATATTTTATTATTTTTAAATAATATAAAAATTATAAAATAAAATATTAAAATATTTATCCCAATATTCGATATAATAATACAAATATGGTCTTCGAATTTAAAACCTTTAAAATACTAGAATACAAAATGTGATAAAAGTGTTCTTAAATGTTAAAATTAGTAAATGGTTATTAAAAAGTAACTATTAAAATACTAGAATACAAAATGTGATAAAAGTGTTTTTAAATGTTAAAATTAGTAAATGGTTATTAAAAAAGTAACTATTAATGTTTATTTAAACACAATCATTTTGAACTTATATTATGTATAAATTTTATTGGGGTATGTATTAACTTTTTATATAAATAATTTTATTATATAGATATTTTTATTAATGAATTTATATTATGTATAGATTTTATTAAAGTATTTATTAATTTTTTCAAGTATTCAAAGTATTTATTAACTTTGTTTTTATCATTAAAAAGAGGTGGTCGAAATTACTTGATACAAAAAGAGAGTCTCAGTTCATAACAAAATTCCAACGCAGTTAGAGCTTTAAACCACTATAATTTATGTTCTTCTACTATTACTTAACCATATTCTAACACCATTGCTATGTTGAACATTACAAACTCGGTAACAAATATCGTTAATACATACTATTAAACAAAACATGCTCAAGGAGTTGCATCATAATTCATCTCATTGTCATTTCCATGCTTATCGTGGTCCATTCTAGGATGAACATAGTCCTCTGAAGACGCCACAGGGACATTTAAGTCTGGAATTGGAGTTGGATTCTGACGCTGCCTCACCACCCATACTCCTACTAGGAATAGAATTCCCCCAATCCACATTCCGTTGTGCCAACTGGAACTATAGAGCTTTGATCTGGCTTCTAAAAACATCAACATCATCTTGAAGTTGTCCCACCAAGACCATGTGTTGAACTAAGGTATCCAAAGCAAACAAAACAAATTAACTAAAGTTGCAGGACCGAATAATTAATCTCTACCTTTCTTCAAATGCATTCTCAACCATGTCCTTGTCCTACTGTAATTCATTGCCCCTAGAATCCATAATGTCCCAATTCCCTAGAAGCACTAACAATTGTGCACAAAGAGGACTATGTAATGAGATTACAATCCTCCCAAAACCGACTACAGAGAAATCCCAGAGGAAACCTCTGTCAACTAGAAGGAGCGCACCCGACGAATTTCTACCCCCATAATTAAATCTCGAAGAGGAAACGACAAGAGTGTAATCTTCAAGCACCAACAGTAAGCCTACGAGGCCCACTAAGAAATCCACAAACAAACTTTTGATACACATGACCGAAACAAAAGCAAGACACACCACACAATCAACCAAACCATCCACTAGGAGGTCATGAAATAATACGCCCACTGAGACTTCCACATCGCTATTAATAATCAGGAGATCATTCCTAAGATGAAAATTTCGAGTGTTGTGTACCTGAATTTCCTTGAACGGATAGTTTCCCATGAGCTTGCCACGTGCAACCTTAAAAAGGCCGACGACACTACCCAAATTTACCAGTCGTCGTTCTACTTTTCCTTCAATGCTATTCCCTGCCATAATGTCTTTGCTTCCCACATGGAGTAGATCCATTGAACTGCTAACATATAAGTACCTGGCTCGTACCCTCCTCGTTGAGCTATGCTTCCACCCACAATCCAGAGCGAGTATCTAACTTCGCAACATAATAACATGTCTTGTCTTTAAATGCATGACAAGATGATGTCTTGTCTCATGCATACTACCACCACGTGGAGAAAAGAAACTTGCCATGTGGTCTAAAGAGACCCCATCCCGAAGCCAATTCATATGGTCACGGGGAGGGTAACCAAATGCTCAACGCCATTAACTCCCATAAGACCAAGAGCTTTCCCTATGGTTTTGTTGGCCATTACATCAGCGTTTGAGTTATTATGACAGTAAACATGAAGAAATTGAACATTGAGATTCAACAGGAGAGCCTTATACGATAAACCAACACTTTTAAACTTATATCCTTTGGAGAAGAGTTAGAGACAAAGTATCTGATGGTATTTTTGGAATCCCCGACTATGTTCAGATTGAAAATTTGTCTCTGCTTTACAAGCTGAATCCCCCGATATATTGCATATGCTTCGACCTTATTGTTGGTGACAATGCCTATATTCCAATAAAAATCCAATTCTCAATTTCCTCTGGATAATAAAGAACCTCCCACACTTGTTTCCCTTAAAATATTTATTAATTTTATTAAAGTACTTATTAATATATTAAAGTAGGTGAAATTTTTGTTTTTAATTTTTTTTTAACTTTAAAAATTTCATATTCACTGTCTAAACTTAATTATATATATCTTAAAATTTGTAAAAGGAAAAAGTCCACATAAATGTATCATAATTCAGAATTGATTTAAATATATGTTAAAATCTCTATTTTTAATTTTTTTTTAATAAATATAAAATTATAATAGATATACATTAATTATATTATCTTATAATAAAAATTTACATATTAAATTTTAAGATTTTTTTTGAAAAAATAAATAAATATATATATTAAATACCAAGAGAAGATATTGTTCCAAAAGCAGTTACAAAACCAAAATACCGCTGGAGAAAGAAGTATCTCTGTACGTAAAGCGTGATAGTATTGGGGCTCAAGGTCACAATGTTAAAATTAAAGTACTAAAATTTGGACTTGTATCTTAATTTCAGTATTTTGATCATCCTCTATTGATATCCCTCTTATTCGAAATGGATTTCGAATTTATTTGTTTTTTTATACTTCGCTGCAAATTGAACTCGTTGGAAAGATCTTAACAAAAAGAATATTAATAAAAAATTGGAAAATACATGAAAAACTTATTATTGTAAAACTTTACAGGAAAAGGGCCGAATACAAAAGTTAGATGGAAAAACAATTTGTCTCATATGCTATTTTTAGCCTTATAGACGTTAAAAATACTTTCTTCATATTAATGAAGTAATTGGACTAAAATAGACGAAGTGGAGTAGAAAGAGATATCTATATAATGAACTGTGGAAAAAAATTATAACAAGAACCCAAAAAAAAATGGAATTTGAAGCAGGCTGCATGTGCGGTGTGAGGCGGGAAGTGATCCGAAAAAGCAGAAGCTCCTGCCATCGCACTCATGAATGCTTGTGCATCTCCGCATCTTTCTTTTACCTCCCATATCCTGAATTCCCACATCCTTAACTGGGATCCACACACATGATGAATTTCAGTAACCCAAAAATTGTCATCAATGGACAACGAATGAGCCACGAGACAATCTGAACTGGAAGCCATTTACTGCCAACTCATAGCCATCATAGCCAGTCAGTTCCACATCAATTCCATGTCGTTGACACATGGAAAATGGACAAGCAAAGGGCATGGGTAGTTCTGGTTATTTCATTTCATATTTTCTGGTGGGAAACTGAAAAGATTTTGGGGCCGACAGGCATGCAAGAGTTTAAGGAGGAGGAGGAGGAAGGGATATTTTTCGATAGTTTTGATTGTTCCACAGAATAGCAGTAAGATCGGGATGTTGAGGGTTTGATAGATAAATCTAGAGTAGGAAGATAAGTTATGAAATAGTTGCAAAGTAGAGGATTGGACGTTGTAGGAGCAGTGTGGAAGCCAAACCATAGTAGCTGTATGTTCCATAGCGCGTATAAAACCATTTTGTGATTTGCACTGCTTTCTGTAAATGAGTTGAGTACAGAGGCACAACCTCCTTTAAATGTTAGATTTTTCTCACATTGGGTTTCTACAGGTAAATCTAGTGCTCTATTGAATGTTGTTGGAGCCTGGATTTCTATTGTTATTTCGTTTGAATGATATGCTATGAAGGTGCAGGGAGTATTACTCTTCCCTGTTGAATAAATATACGCATGGTCAAATAAAAGTGTTCTACAGGTACAAAAACTTAGTAATGGCTAAGTTAACATTAAAGAAAGAAAAAACAAACGAATAAATCGTATTGAAGGTCCCTTGTGATGATCCTCTCTTGGAATATGCAAGATGATATACAGAGGCATCAACGCCGGTTTTCCTTGGATTTATTATGGAAAGTCAGTGTATGCTAACTACACTGAAAAGGTCTCAATAAGGTAGAGAATTGCAACCCTTGGATCAAAAGATGGGCATAAGGAAATGGAAGAAGCAGTAGTAAACCATAAGCATGGGCGCATATATGTATACAAAGTAGTACAAATATGTATGTTTTCATATATTCTGCAGCTAATTTGTTTTTCTACATGTTTTTTTAATATATATATATATATATATATATATAACAGAATCTCTGCTCCAGAGGATTTTTGGAAAATGGCATTTCCGCTCCAAGCAACATTGGGTGTCATGCTTGATATATGTGCTTATCTTCTATACTTGGTTCTATACTAGAGTCTAGACCATATAAGGAGGTATGGCTCTTGTGGGTGTGCTTAACACAATAAGGCAAAATAGTGTCATCTTCTGGGATACCTCCAATGCTTTTTGGCATTGAATATTTGGCAGTAAAGTCTGCTGCGGCTTGATGGAGATGAAAGCAGTTATGACGTGGAATTTGGTAGTAAAATCAGCCTGTGGCATCAGCCCTAAAGTTTGGCCTGAATCCACAGTTAAAGGTCTCCTTTTGTCTGATATATATATCCTCAGATTTGACTTGACATTATGCGCCCTATTGAGATGACCTTGTCCAGTTATTAAAGAAGAAATAAAGGCTGCACAACAAGCATCCTGTTCACACCTCAATAGATTCATAAATTATGTGAACCAATGACAGCATAAGGTTACGGTGCAAGGGGCAATATTAAATGTTAAACAAGCAGACTTCTAATCTGCAATCCTTCAGGTATTTGACCATAAAGAAGCAGCTAGCATATCAGTTAATGAGAAGGTCGGCCCTGCTTATATATTAATGATTTGAGAAGGCCCTGCTTATTATTCATGATTTTAAGGTTGTCCCTGCTTATTATTCATGACTTTAAGGTTGGCCCAGACATTTTTTGAGGATAAAAGTATAAATTGAAGGTTGACAGGATTCATTTCTAAAGCATCCATCTGGAGGAGTTTCACCTAGATCTGGAGTATACAACCTGTGATATCTACTGCTGATAAAAGGGTAGTCATAACTCATGGTTCGAGAAGGATTTGTGGAGGGTTTGCAGCAGATTTGAAGTAAATTTCTGGCCATCTATTGACAACATTCTCAATGAAATTTGATGGTAAAACCAGCCATAAACCCTACAGAATGTAACCTTTCAGTTTTGAAGGCAATCAGAAGACAAGATAGTTTGGATTGTACCACAACATTTGGTTGAAGGGTTATTTGTCCTCAACAAGGTATACCTTTTGTGATGGATCTGAGCAGCAAAAGGAAGCCATACTTGCACTTGTTTGCAGCATTTAGGCCAGCAGGAGTTTACCAAAAACGATGTTTTAAGCCCTGTCAACAAGGATTCACGGCTGGGAGGAATTAAATACCATTTTCAGATCTGTTCCACACATTTGTGATAGCAGTGATGTACCTTTTCTGGTAGGATAGCTGTTTTCTGTTTATGAGGGTTTCTACACCTTGGAAAACAGTATCAGGAAAGCAGCAAAACAATGGCTACAGTGTTCCAGGTTTGCCAAGACAGTTCCAAGAGGTTTAATAGTAGAAAGCCTTGCTGAGAAATCATAGTGACCTGTCACATCACATGAAGAAGACCATTCAAAGCTAAAGTGCCCTGCTCCAGAAATCTAGCATTCAGCCTCAACAATGATGATACATCAAACTATGATAAAATGGCATTAAGCTTTATTACAGGGGCAAGCAGTTCAAATAATTGAAGAGTTGGGAGGGTCGCTCTCATTCCAAGCAAGTTTCGGGGACCCATGCACCTCAGTTGAGGTCGTCTCAACCTTAGGTGGTCGTTACAACAATCTATGGCCATTTTTCACACATCCCCATCTTAGATCCATATTCTGTGGAGGATGTAACAACCATTGACTCTCTCTCGCACATATGTTGAGGCAACCATGTTTTTGAGGAGGTGGTTATAACCACCACAACACTTATTTTGGCACATCTCCACATGAAATCCATAATATGAGGGAGCTTGTTAGGTTGGTTGAGGGGCGTCCAGCATGGAGGAGAGCAAATATAGCTGTAGGAACAGTCTTTAAGGAGGAAAGGGTCAAAGGATCATAGTTTGGGGAAGCAGCTAGCACAATTTGATGGAATGCTTCATTGGAGAGGAAATATATGACAGCTGACACCCCACTTAATATCAATGAAAAGTGTAAGGAGTGTGCTCAGTTCTTCAAGGAAACCTTTTAACTGTTATGTGATATAATACTCCCCATTGCTGCCTAATACACACCTCGGGTCACGTGGAAGAAATCTTCAATCCACTGGGTGTGTCCTTGGGGGTAAGTCTCGAATCAAGGTGTTGTCACCTGATCCTCGAATCCTTCATCTAAGCCAACTCCTAGCCAAACCAAGGGGGTAGTCCCTAGGAAAATAAATCTAAGGCTTAACTAACTAAGCACAATAGTGATCTAGGAGTTTTATTAAAAGCAAGAGCAACTATAACTAATCTAACAGAGCATATAAGGCACATAAATGAAATTGTTTACGCTAGAATCATAAAGCATATAAAGTACTTGCACAAGAATGATACAACTTAAAGTAAATACAAATGCTTAAATGGAAATGATAAACAATATGTAAAGACCATTGTCAAATGTAAAGAGTGTTGCAAGATGTCAAATGTTGCTGAAATGAAAATGTTATAGAGTGTTCTTGACAATTTTATTATTAAAAATGAGTTGTTAAGTTTGTGGGTTTATTGTGAAGTGGCTATTGTGAGTGCAAACCCACTTATGAGTGCGGAGTGTGTGGATTGGTAACTGTTACCCACCAAGTTGCACTAGGATGGACTTGCAGTTGAGCCATGATTGAACAAGAAGTTGTTCAAAATCAAAGTTCAAAAGTCCAACTGGCCATTATGGCCACCTTTCTTCTCCTTCTTCATACCGCATTTCCATACCCCCCATGGGGAATTGTAATAATATGAATTTAGCATGATGAACTTGTAAAAGACATAGCCTCCTAAGACTTAATCATGAGTGCATTACTCTAGAGTGTTTTTTTTACTTATTAATTATTTCTTGCTTGAAAACTTTTAAGCGAGTTATAATTTTTAAGTTTTTTCACTCTTCACCTCCAAATCTTGAGTGTGTATTGATGGTTAGTAAGGTTATATAAGTCTAGTATCTAATGTATATTACCATGCTTGTCATCATTTTTGAGTAATATGGAAATTGCGTTGAGTCCCTCCTAGGATTTTTTAATGTTTTTAGTTAATAAAAACTTCCCACAAACATGATATTTTTTAATTGTAAATAATGTCTTAGTTAAAAAAGTGGTACTAGGAGGTATCATATGCCTCGGGGGTACTCATTTCCTTGCGTAGAGTATCCACTTTGTGAGTGAAAATAATGAATTCTAATCACTAAAAGTCAATTTTACTCACAAAAGACAAATAAAAGACAAAAAATTAGGAAAACTATTTTTTGGGAAACATGTTTGTTGGCCCTTGACCAAGTTTTGGAGATCCTTGGTCACTTTTGACCTATTTTGGGACTTCGACAGGCTGTCGAAGGTGGAGCACAAGTCGAAGCAGAGATCGTGGGATATCGGCCCCTTGTTAGGGCTTTTTGGGTTTTGGGTTTATGTAACGAATATAGGGATGTCGGCCCATGGGTTTACCCATGTTTAGGCCCATTTTGTAATGTATAAATAGAAAGCTAGGCGACCTAAGTAAGGACGACAAGTGTGTGATGCTAAGTACTAAGTGCAAGTAATAGTTGTACATGCTTTGTGCATGCTGTGAGAGACTTGCAACACTGAGTGCAAGTGACTGTAAAAGACTATGTAAAGGCTTTGTGCTGTAACCTCACTCGAGGAAGGAGGATCTAGCGAAGTGCGCATAGATCTCCTTTCCTATGCGAAGTAGAATTTTCTGGCTCTGTGCATGTAGGAGATTGACAAAAGACAATGAAAGAGAAGAATAGTTGGTGAACGTAACCCCAGGCAAGGGGTGAACCACGTATATCCTGTGTTGCTATGCTTTGTGCGATGTATTGATGTGTTTACTTGCTTAAGTGCTTTGATATAAATGAATGATAGATAGATCTGTTGATGCTTTGTGCGATGTATTGATGTGTTTACATGCTTAAGTGCTTTGATATAGATGAATGATAGATAGATCTGTTGATGCTTTGTGCTTAATAATATGGATGGATGCTAGATTTAACCTATGTGAATGTGATTAATGCTTGAATATACTAGATCTGGGTGAATAATGTGATGCTCTATAATTAGGGTTTTATCTGCGAAGTAGATATTGGTTAAATACTGATGAACTGTAACTGCTAAGTGCTTTGATAGAGTATGGTGATCACAGATCTGTGTCCCAGCTAAGGTTGCAGACACCCCTGCCTCTACCTCGAGTGAGACTTCATCTGCTTCGCAGGTGTTGCCGAAAGGGCTGGTAGTTAGGGTTTGTTGGTGCGCTCTTGAGCGTTGAACCCTGGGTCTACCCCTGTGCCAACAAATGGTTCCATTGCCAGGACATGAAACTGCGATTGTTGGGAACTGATAGAAAAGAGAAATCTCCGTGCATGGATCTGTTGCCCTAGTGCACAGTATTATACTTGACCTGTAAAGCTCTGTGCTAAGAAGAGAAGTCAGATCTGAAGAAAAGAGGTAAGATCTTGAAGCTTTGTGCTCTGATAAAAGTAAGAATAGTGAAAAGTTTTGATTGAAAAGGTAAGATAAGTGGAAATTTTTGTTTCAAAAGTATGGATCTAGGTATGTTTGACAACTTTTGTCCTAGCTTAAAAACTAGGGCACAACTAGAAGAAAGAACATTTGATATGAGTAGATCTAATAGAAATGATGAAAGATATGTTATCCCAAGCATAGAAAGAATGTTTGGACTAACAAATGGATGCAAGATCTTAGAAAGAATTTTTTGTAGGTTAGCTACTATGACCCTAGTGCACAGTACAGAAAAGGCTGGGGATCATTTAAAAGAAAAATAGGATTAACCCTTTGTTATAGTTGCAGAAGACTAGGACATCTTGCTAAGGATTGCCCTGATAGAAGACCTAGTTGTCTTTGTTGTAAAGCTATGGACCATGAAGTTTTGGATTGCCCTAGAATGATTGCTAAGGTTGAAAGAATGAATATGAGACAAGAAAACCCCAAGGAAGATCAAGAAACTAAAACCATGGAAGAACCCCAGAAAGAATCAGAGAATGTATTGCTACAAATTAAAGAAACCCTGAATGATCACAGAAATATCAACTTATCAGAGATCTTCAAAGAAAAAGAGTCCATAGAAGCAAGAATCGAAGACTTCGACATAGATTGTATTCTGGATAAGGAAACACAGGTGAATATCATGACAGAAAGAACTTTCTGTTATGACTCCTTCATTGGGAGGAATAGGATTATTCAGAGGAAAGTTGATAACCCTATGTGGAAGATTCACCCAGATATCTATGAGTGCTCATGGAGCTTCGACAGACGAAGATTTTGAGGTTGTTAAATTTATTGAGAACAACGCTCCATTTACTATGTTACTAGGAAAAACCTGGATTGAGAAGGATCAGATCGGAAGAAAAGAAGAGGAAGCCCTCGCACAGAAAAAACAAGAATTAAAAGATTTCATGACAAGGAGGATAGTGCACTTGGTTGCAAAACAAAAGAACAAATCGAAGTTGTTTAGGACCAAAAACTTGGATGTCGAAGTTGAGAGAACACAAGAAGACTTATATAAGAGTGAAGCATGTACCCTAGACAAATAAGTATTACTCTCTAACCCTGTGAAAGAATCTCAACAATGCGAAGTTACTATGCCAAAAGGAGCTAAGAATCAGAATGGAAAAAGAAATATCGAAACAAAGATCATAGGGAAGAAGGCTAGAAAGCTCAGTAAGAAGAAAGCGAAGCTAGAAAAATTGAAGGAGGTCCCCGAGGTAACTTCGCAGAAGGAAGGTTTGAAAAATTGGAACTTCGTTGAGATATCAGAACAACCCAACATGGTACTTCGCCATGGCAAAGCAATATAATCGTTGAAGGCATTATGACCGTTAGACCGACGCTCCTAAACGGTTATAACAATAGTTATGACCAGAAAGCTCGCCATCGGACCATTGGGACCGCATCGTAACGGACAGAACTGCATTAATGAAGGCTTCTCACCTGTTGGAGAGATCCATTACCTCGTTGTCTACTTAGTCCGTCGACTGTTGCACCGAGAACAATTTTGCAAATTGTATTCGAGCCAACAAGAGAACTCATTGCTACCACGCTGTGTTTATTGAGATCAACACTTGTTCTATTGCATTGAGTATTCATTCATCGACCTGAGTTCCGATCGTGAGTGTGCATGTCGGATGAACTCAACGTTGTAGAGAGGTCGGTTGAAGAAGTTCTAATCGATTTGATGGCTGAGAGAGTGATGTCCACAGGAGTTCAAGCTTCATCGACGCGAGGAGTGCAAGCCTCTTTGTCGACTGTTCGCGGATCCGAACCATCCCGAGTTGTAGCAGAGAAGAGAACCAAGCACCGAGATGACTTGGCGAATGCGAAGTTAATCTTGACTATCCTGCCCGACTACATCCCGCCTTTGGCCGGCGTGGTGAGTCATGACAGTGTCCCGAGAGACTTTGATTACACCCTAGTTACTGCGTACCTCCCGAAGGGGATACGTGCAGTTAGAACGCAGCAGGATAAAATCACGACATTGAAATTCAACGACTTCAAAATGTGTAGAAGGACTCCAAATGAACTGAGTGAAGTACTTAGTCAATCAACTAGAATTGGATTGCCGCAAAGCTCAGGATCAGGGCTATGAGTTCCACTTTAGCTGGCTCCTGATTCTCATTGCATTTACAACTTGGGAGATGCCGGAAGGTGTGATCTTCCCGGACATTGCGCCGTTCGAACCACTCACTGCGAAGTTCACCACGCTCTAGTACTCGAGCGATATGGGAAAATAGTGGCAGTTGAACGCAGTATTCCACACATACTATCTCCAGTTGAAGAGGACTATTGAAGCTGTCCCTTGTATGACGCCGAACAATCTACACCGGTTCAGGCCACATATAAAGTTTCGCGCAGATCGACACTTCACTTACATTACTGCGCGCACAGATGAGCATAAAGAAGAACTTCAGTCATACTATAAGTTCACAGAAGAGGAACTCGAAGAGATAATTAAGGACTGGATTGCAGAGCTCCTTATCCCTGCTGACCCCGCAGAAATGTCCGATCTCGAACAAATTGGCAGCTCAGAGGCCACTCGCGAAGTACATGATACACCTGGAACTAGCAGAAGGAAGAATACAGAAGACATCCAGCAACTGAGCAGTGCCTCAGAACAAACTGCTTCAGACTCACCTGGAGGAGGAGGTGATGACGAAGTAGATAAAGAAGAGACCAATGGAAAAGATGATTAGCAGAAGCAAGCCGAAGTAACATCGCCTAGGGATCCTGTTGATGAGGTTGATCCCTCTAATAAAAGGAAGGTTTCCCCCACGAAACCAGGACTAAGATGCAGACTGTGCTCACGCTCGATGACTTCGGCTTCATCATCGCAGCTGTATCAGATGCCTTGCAGGACATCTTGCAGAAACATGAAGCCAAGCAGGAGGAGATGTACGACAGAATCGACGACAGAATCGAGGTTGAACTCAGAGGGGTACAACAGGCCCTTCACTCCAGTCGCGCAGTGTCCACTGCGACCCCACAATCAGAAGCACCAGATTTGGGAGATGAGCCTACCCAACTCTGCAGACTAGCCAATGCGACCGAAGCCCGCCTTCGTCGTGCATAGGAAGAAATAGAACAGGCCACAGAGGCCCTAAAGAAAGTACAAGTAGTCATAGAGGAACGCCGGGTTGCGCAGCAAGAGAAGGCCGACCTCCAAACCAAGTTTGAAGAGGAGAAAGCGCAGATCCAACAAGAGAAAGAACAACTGCTCGCGGAGCAGGTTAGAGTAAAAGAAGTAGTCAGCAGAGCACTTCTCTCTACGAAAGGCTTAGAGCAAAAGGCAGAAGAACCAGTGGAGCATCAAGTAGCAAGGCTTGTTGAAGCCATTCAGCAGCTTCAACAGAGAATAACAGACTTAGAGCTACAAGCAGTGCCACACACCCCGCAGGACGTACGAGACCAAAGAGAAGCCACTCCTTGGAGCGTAGTTGAGAGGATCAGATCATTCGCTTTGGAATGTAAACATCTTAGCAGTAGAAGTGCACAAATCTACGAGCGAATTACCGAAGACCCTGAACTAAAGGCACTGGAGTCACAACTCCAGGAGGCAAAGCAGCAAGCAACAACAGTATAGGCACAGTTGAAGCTCATGTCAGCAATTGAAAGGATGAAGTGATCCCAGGAACAGTGCACTGCTCAACAGCAGGTCCACACCATACAGAGCAAAGTCATAGAAGTGACTCAGAGGCTCCAACCAGTCCAGGACGAAGCATGCAACCTGTTTGAGGAGATTGAAGGCCGAGGAACAGAGCTGGAACAAGTAGTCGCTGCAGTTGAACAACGCTTAGAGGGACTTGTCAACGAAGCAATTATCCAAAAGTTCTTCGAGCAAGAGGCCTTGGCGCAGCAACAAGTCGAAGCAGCTCGAGCCAAGCTCGAGGCTTTTGAGGCAGAGCTACCCAGTCCAGAGTGACTTGGGACGAGTCACAGGTGAGTGTTGGGGGCCTGTTGGTCCTTAACCAAGTTTTGGAGTTCCTTGATTACTTTTGACCTATTTTGGGACTTTGACAGGCTGTTGAAGGAGAAGCGGAAGTCAAAGCGGCGATCACGGGATCTTGGCCCCTTGTTAGGGCTTTTTGGGTTTTGGGTTTATGTAACGGATATAGGGATGTCGGCCCATGGGTTTACCCATGTTTAGGCCCATTTTGTAATGTATAAATAGAAAGCTAGGCGATGTAAGTAAGGACAGAAAGTGTGTGATGCTAAGTGCTAAGTGCAAGTAATAGTTGTACATGCTTTGTGCATGCTGTGAGAGACTTGCAAGGCTGAGTGCAAGTGACTTTAAAAGACTGTGTAAAAGCTTTGTGCTGTAACCTAGCTCGGGGAAGGAGGATCTAGCGAAGTGAGCGTAGATCTCCTGTCCTATGCGGAGTAGGATTTTGTGGCTCTGTGCATGTAGGAGATTGACAGAAGACAATAAAAGGGAAGAAGAGTTGGTGGATGTAGCCCCAGGCTAGGGGTGAACCACGTATATCCTGTGTTGCTATGCTTTGTGTGATGTATTGATGAGTTTATGTGTTTACTTGCTTAAGTGCTTTGATATAGATGAATGATAGATAGATCTTTTGATGCTTTGTGCTTAATAATATGGATGAAGTATTGATGTGTTTATGTGTTTACTTGCTTAAGTGTTTTGATATAGATGAATGATAGATAGATATGTTGATGCTTTGTGCTTAATAATATGGATGAATGCTAGATTTAACCTATGTGAATGTGCTTAATGCTTGAATATACTAGATCTGGGTGAATACTGCGATGCTCTATAATTAGGGTTTTACCTGCGAAGTAGATACTGGTTAAATACTAATGAACTGTAACTGCTAAGTGCTTTGATAGAGTATGGTGATCACAGATCTATGTCCCAGCTAAGGTTGCAGACATTGGAGTCCTACAATCACCCCTGCCTCTACCTTGGGTGAGACTTCATCTGCTTCGTAGGTGTTGCCGAAAGGGCTGGTAGTTAGGGTTTGTTAGTGCGCTCTTGAGCGTTGAACTGTGGGTTTGCCCCTGTGCCAACAAATTGTTCTATTGTTAGGACACGAAACTGCGATTGCTGGGAACTGATAGAAAAGAGAAAGCTCCGTGCTTGGACCTATTGCCCTAATGCGCAGTATTCTACTTGACTTGTAAAGCTCTGTGCTATAAAGAGAAGTCAAATCTGAAGAAAAGAGGTAAGATCTTGAAGCTTTGTGCTTTGATAAAGGTAAGAATAGTGAAAAGTTTTGATTGAAAAGGTAAGATAAGTGGAAATTTTTGTTTCAAAAGTATGGATCTAAGTATGTTTGATAACTTTTGTTCTAGCTTTAAAACCAGGGCACAGCTAGAAGAAAGAACATTTGATATGAGGAGATCTGATAGAAATGATGAAAGATATGTTATTCCTATGCATAGAAATAATGTTTGGACTAACAAATGGATGCAAGATTCTAGAAAGAATTTTTTGTTGGTTAGCTACTATGACCCTAGTGCGCAGTACAAAAAAGGCTGGGGATCATTTAAAAGAAAAATATGATTAACCCTTTGTTATAGTTGCAGAAGACCAGGACATCTTGCTAAGGATTGCCCTGATAGAAGACCTAGTTGTCTTTGTTGTAAAGCTATGGACCATGAAGTTTTGGAATGCCCTAGAATGATTGCTAAGGCTGAAAGAATGAATATGAGACAAGAAAACCCTAAGGAAGATCAAGAAACTAAGGCCATGGAAGAACCCCAGAAAGAATCAGAGAATGTATTGCTACAAATGAAAGAAACCCTGAATGATCACAAAAATATCAACTTATCAAAGATCTTCAAAGAAAAAGAGTCCATAGAAGAAACAATCAGAGACTTCGACATAGATTGTATTCTGGATAAGGAAACACAAGTGAATATCATGACAGAAAGAACTTGGGAAATTTTAGGAAAGCTTTTTATGACTCCTTCATTGGGAGGAATAGGATTATTCAGAGGAAAGCTGATAACCCTATGTGGAAGACTCACCCAGATATCTATGAGTGCTCATGGAGTTTCGACAGAGGAAGATTTTGAGGTTGTTAAATTTATTGAGAACAACGCTCCATTTACTATGTTACTAGGAAAAACCTAAATTGAGAAGGATCAGACCAAAAGAAAAGAAGAGGAGGATAACGCACTTGGTTGTAGAACAGGAGAAAAAATTGAAGTTGTTTAGGACTAGAAACTTGGATGTCGAAGTCGAGAGAACACAAGAAGACTCACAAAAGAGTGAAGCACCTACCCTAGACAAAGAAGAAGTATTACTCTCTAACCCTATGAAAGAATCTCAACAACACGAAGTTACTATACCAAAAGGAGCTAAGAATCAGAATGGAAAAAGAAATATCGAGACAAAGATCACAAGGAAGAAGACTAGAAAGCTCAGTAAGAAGGAAGTGAAGCTAGAAAAATTGCAGGAGGTCCCCGAGGTAACTTCGCAGAAGGAAGGTTTGAAAAACCGGAACTTCGCCGAGATATCATAACAGCGCAACATGACACTTCGCCATGGTGAATCAATATAACTGTTGAAGGTATTATGACCGTTAGATCGACGCTCCCAAACGGTTAGAACAATAGTTATGACCAGAAAGCTCTCCATCGAACCGTTGGGACCGCACTGTAACGGATAGAACTACATTGATGATGGCTTCTCACCTGTTGGAGAGATCCGTTACCTCGCTGTCTACTTAGTCCATCGACTGTTGCACCGAGAACAATTTTGTGAATTGTATCCGAGCCAACAAGAGAACTCATTGCTACCGCGCTGTGTTTACTGAGATCGACACCTGTTCTATTGCATCGAGTATTCATTCATCGACCTGAGTTATCCAATCGTGAGCGTGCATGTCAGACGAACTCAACGCCGTAGAGAAGTTGGTTGAAGAAGTTTTAATCGATCTGATGGCCGAGAGAGTGATGTCCACAGGAGTTCAAGCTTCATCGACGCGAGGAGTGCAAGCCTCTCCGTCGACTGCTCTACCATCCCGAGTTGCAACAGAGAAGAGAACCAAGCACCGAGATGACTTGGTGAATGCGAAGTTAATCCTGACTATCCTGCCCGACTACATCCCGCCTTTGGCCGGCGCGGTGAGTCGTGACAGTGTCCCGAGAGACTTTGATTACACCCTAGTTACTGCATGCCTACCGAAGGGAATACGTGCAGTTAGAACGCAGCAGGATAAAATCGTGACATTGAAATTCAGCGACTTCAACCTAGGGGACCGCAAGAATTACAGTATGCTCGCTCCTCACAGAGACTTGACTAGGACGAAAGGGAAGAACTCGAAAATTATCCCCCAACCATGGACTATGAACCTCGCACAGTCCACCATCCTGAATGTGATGAAGATTCCACATTTTGGAAGGCACCATGAGATTAACGCATGTGTCAAGCTCCTAATATAATGTTACCATGGCAGCTATCTATGGCTAGACAGACGCATCACAGTCGATCCGACGTTGATCCATAGGATCACCGGATTAAGCATGCAGGGACCCGACCCATAGGACTTCTACCCAGGGAAGGATGCAGACCGCACACTGACACAGAGGATTAAAGAAACCTATGGCGATGTAGAAAAGGGGACGTGAGGCTACGAGGTAGCTTCCATCCAGAATGACATAGTGCGCCTGGCCTTCCAGCTGATCGCATGAAAACTAGTGAGAAAGAACAGACCTACGCAGGTCACAGGGTTCATTGTTGACCTCATTGGAAAATGTGTAGAAGGACTCCAAATGAACTGGGCGAAGTACTTAGTCAATCAGCTAGAATTGGATTGCCGCGAAGCTCAAGATCAAGGCTATGAGTTCCACTTTAGCTGGTTCCTGATCGTCATCGCATTTACAGCTTGGGAGATGCCAAAAGGTGCGACCTTCCCGGACATTTAGCTGTTCGAACCACTCGCTATGAAGTTCACCATGCTCTGATACTCGAGCAATATGGGAAAAAAGTGGCAGTCGAACGCAGTATTCCACATACTATATCCAATTGAAGAGGGCTATTGAATCTATCCCTCGTATGATGTCGAACACTCTACACTGGTTCAGGCCACTTATAAAGTTCCGCGTAGATCGACGCTTCATACGAGCATAAAGAAGAACTCTAGTCATACTATAAGCTCACAGAAAAGGAACTCGAAGAGATAACTAAGGACTGGTATGCCAAGCACCTTATCCCTGCTGACCCCGCACAAATGTCCAATCCCGAACAAATTGGCACATCAGAGGCCACTCACAAAGTACATGATACACCTGGAACTAGCAGAAGACACCCAGCAACTGAGCAGTGCCTTAGAAGAAACTGCTTCAAACTCACCTGGAGGAGGAGGTGATGACGAAGTAGATAAAGAAGAGACCAATGGAAAAGATGATCAGCAGAAGCAATGCGAAGTAACACTGCATAGGGATCCTGTTGATGAGGTTGATCGCTCTAAGAGAAGGAAGGTTTCCCCCACGAAACCTACTTCCTGGAAGAAATCCAAAGCCACCAGGACTAAGCTGCAGACTGTGCTCATGCTCGATGACTTCAACTTCATCATCGCAGCTGTATCAGACGCCTTGCAGGACATCTTGCAGAAACATGAAGCCAAGCAGGAGGAAATGTACGACAGAATCGAGGTTGAACTCAGAGGGTTACAACAGGCCCTTCACTCCAGTCGCACAGTGTCCACTGCGACCCCACCATCAGAAGCACCAGAGTTGGGAGATGAGCCTACCCAACTCTGCAGACTAGTCGATGTGACTGATACCCGCCTTTGTCGCGCATAGGAAGAAACAGAACAGGCCACAGAGGCCCTAAAGCAAGTACAAGAAGTAGTCATAGAGCAACGCCGAGTTGCACAGCAGGAGAAGGCCGACCTCCAAATCAAGTTTGAAGAGGAGAAAGCACAAATCCAACAAGAGAAAGAACAATTGCTCGCGGAGCAGGTTGGAGTAAAAGAAGCAGTCAGCAGAGCACTTCACTCTATGACAGGTTTAGAGCAAAAGGCAGAAGAACTAGTGGAGCATCAAATAGCAAGGCTTGTTGAAGCCATTCAACAGTTTCAACAGAGAATAGCAAACTTAGAGCTACAAGCAATGCCACACACCCCGCAGGACATGCGAGACCAAAGAGAAGTCACTGCCCGAAGTGCATTTGAGAGGATCAGAGCATTCACTCTGGAATGTAAACAGATTAGCAGTATAAGTGCACAAACCTACAAGCGACTTACCGAAGACCCTGAACTAAAGGCACTGGAGTCATAGCTCCAGGAGGCAAAGCAGCAAGCAACAATAGTACATGCGCATTTGAAGCTCCTGTCAGTAGTTGAAAGGATGAAGCGATCCCAGGAACAGCGCACTGCTCAATAGCAGGTCCACACCATACAGAGCAAAGTCATGGAAGTGACTCAGAGGCTCCAACCAGTCCAGGACGAAGCATGCCAACTGTTTGAAGAGATTGAAGGCCGAGGAGCAAAGCTTGAACAAGTAGTCACTGCAGTCGAACAGTGCTTAGAGGGACCTGTCAACGAAGCAGTTATCCAAGAGTTCGTCGAGCAGGAGGCCTTGGCGCAACAACAAGTCGAAGCAGCTCGAGCCAAGCTCGAGGCTTTTGAAGCATAGCTACCCAGAATAGAGTGACTCGGGACGAGTCACAGGTGAGTGTTGGGGGCTTGTTGGCCCTTGACCAAGTTTTGGAGATCCTTGGTCACTTTTGACCTATTTTGGGACTTCGACAGGTTGTCGAAGGCGGAGCACAAGTCGAAGCAGAGATTGCGGGATCTCGGCCCCTTGTTAGGGATTTTTGGGTTTTGGGCTTATGTAACGGGTATAGGGATGTCGGCCCATGGGTTTAAACATTTTTAGGCCCATTTTGTAATGTATAAATAGAAAGATAGGCGATGTAAGTAAGGACGTAAAGTGTGTGATGCTAAGTGCTAAGCGCAAGTAATAGTTGTACATGCTTTGTGCATGTTGTGAGAGACTTGCAAGGCTGAGTGCAAGTGACTGTAAAAGACTGTGTAAAGACTTTGTGCTGTAACCTAGCTCGAGGAAGGAGGATCTAGCGAAGTGCACGCAGATCTCCTGTCCTATGCAGAGTAGGATTCTGTGACTGTATGCATGTAAGAGATTGATAGAAGACAATAAAATAGAAGAAGAGTTGGTGGATGTAGCCCCAGGCTGGGGGTGAAACATGTATATCCTGTGTTGCTATGTTTTGTGCGATGTATTGATGTGTTTATGTGTTTACCTGCTTAAGTTCTTTAATATAGATGAATGATAGATAGATTTGTTGATTCTTTGTGCTTAATAATATGGATGAATGCTAGATTTAACCTATGTGAATGTGCTTAGTTCTTGAATATACTAGATCTGGGTGAATACTACGATGCTCTGTAATTAAGGTTTTATCTGTGAAGTAGATACTGGTTAAATACTGATGAACTGTAACTGCTAAGTGTTTTGATAGAGTATGGTGATCACAGATCTGTGTCCCAACTAAGGTTGCAGACACTGGAGTCCTGCAATCACCCCTGCCTCTACCTCAGGTGAGACTTCATCTGCTTCGCAGGTGTTGCCGAAAGGGCCAATAGTTAGAGTTTGTTGGTGCGCTCTTGAGCGTTGAACCCTGGGTCTGCCCTTGTGCCAACAATGTCGGGGACATGTTTTGAGTCAACTCACCCTCTCTTTGAGATAACTAAGCCTTGTTGGCACACAAGAGTGAGTCATGGGTGAGTTGGGCATGAGTTGACTTGAGTTTGGTGAGTTTCCCATTGAGAGGTGCGCCCCTCTTGAGGAGATGTGGCGCACTCTAAAGGAGGGTTGCCTAACTCTTGAGAGGTGGCGCCCTCCCTCGCTACCTCATGCTCACATGTGGCATCTTGAGGGAGTTGAGAGAGAAGTGGCAACCCCACCTCTCACACTTGTTAAGCTTGTGCTCTCCAAGTGGTGCATCCTCCCTCCTTGGGAAGTGCACCCCTCCTCTCTCCCATTGCAGAGTTAATTGGAGTTTGGGAAGAATTGTTGGTTGTACTATCACTATTGTGTTACTGTCATTTGGAATTAAAAGATTTTGGAGGTCAAGAAGGTGTGATATACATGTGTGTGGATGCTTGATGTCATTTGTGCTTAATCTATGAGGTAATATTTGTCTAATTTCTTGCTTTAGATTCGTTGATTTGGCCTTTGAAGGGTGATATAACTCTATAGGATAGGATTTTATCTAGCTTACTTGCTTTTAGATCCTATTGTTCATCTATATTTAGAGATTTTGATTTCTATACATGTTTCGGTTGACTAATATACCTTTCAAGTCTCTTTTGTAGGTGATACCAATATTTTAACAGTTTTATTGCAAAGATTTTAAGCTTGMARGTTCTYATAGCTTGGAGTGKTGGTGGAAATCAGTTKTCTCTTCCACAACTTCAAGRATATAAAGACTTAGTCCCTCCTTAATTCATSTAAAGACYCCATTGCTCAAGGGTTCCAAGGCTACAYGATTATTCCTTTCTYATTCTCAAGAAAATTTAATATATTTTCTCTTGGTTACTTTTGAAGCATGCAAGTTTAGATTTATCTTTTAAGGTTAAMACATAAGTAGATTTDATTTRTATGCACATGMATGTTAGATCTTTKCTTTGACAAATGAAAGTTTCCWTCTTTTAAAGCTAGATMTAGCRCATAAAGTTTCCTTTTGCAAGTCAATTGTATAGCATAATTTAAAGGCTCGTAATAGGAACTTTATCACTGAGCTTTAGCTTCATATTTGACAATCTYAKTGTCACTAATTTTATTTTCTAAAAAAACAACCAAAGACCCYAAGGATACAAGCTTTCTAGCTTGTTTTCCTTRGTTCRTTTCKCTTGTTTTCCATAGTTTTAACTTAAGATTTTTTGGATTTTTCTAATATTGTCCAAAGAAACTTATAAAGTATTTTTGGGCATATTTTAGTATTGTTTTCTTGCTATTTTTTGCAGTTTGGTGAACATATAGGAGGACACTTTGTTCGTTTTTAGTGGATTTGGACCTTTTGGGACCCCCGAAAGTGCTCCTTTCATCAATAGCCTCTTTGAAAACTTGTTGATCTCCATTAATGAAGGATCACAAGTCTTCCTAGAAAAAAAATTGTGACCTCATCAATAAAATCAGTGGGATACACAGTGCCTAGTATTCAATCCTCCCTGGGGGATCGATGTCTTGTGTGACAGTCTCATTTTTTGCAGTTTTGCATATTCTCTCAATTTTTACTAAGTTAATAAGATAAAATCAACAATAAAATCAATCACAACACCGCAAAACAATAGTTTAGGATTTCATTTTCATAGATTAGCTTAGATCATATTTCAATTTGTAGATTAAATTTTGATTTCTAGATTAGTTTAAATTTTGCAATTTACTTTCTGCATTTCAATTTGGAAATAAACCATCCCCTCAACTCCCCTTAGTATGTTCCTGAACTCTCCTTTGCGAGCTTCGACTTGATCTCTGGAGGTAAGCTCCACACAGAACAAGGGTTGGTCAATGCGAAGTAGTTTTAATTAGGGAAATCCAATATTGGGTATTATTTAATTGGGATTCCATCATTGAGCTTGTGTGTGAAGTCAAGGGGATACTCATTAATGAGTGTACACTCTCCTTGTTGGACCTTCGACATTGCTCCTTGTATGAAATTTTGTATCGAACTTGTGTGTGAAGTTAGGGGTATGCTCTCCCTGTTGGACCTCTGACATTGTTCTCTACTTCCGATTGAAGGATAACCTTTAGAGGGCCACATCTAGATTAGAGTTCCTTCATTGCTATCACTTACAAACACATTTCACATATATAAGTATATTGCACTCACAACAACCACTTCACAATAAATTCACTTAACAAACTCATAATAAAATTTATCAAGATCCCTTGCAATACATCTTCATTTATATCAACATTCTCATTTATCTCGCAAAAACTTTACTTTTGGCACTGGCCTGTATTTCACTTTGCTTATTATCATTTTCATAAAAGTATCAACTTTTGCTTTCATTTCATATCATCTATGGCTAAATGATTTACTTGTTGATATCTTTATCATAAGAAATTTCCTTTATGTGTCATATATGCTGCTAGTATAGATTCATTTTTTATTTTGCTCTTGCTTTCAATAAACTCCTAGAATAAAAATTGTGCCTAAATTTAGTTAAGCCTTAGATTCTTTTAGTAGGGACTGTTATCCCCGATATCTAGGGATAACTAGGAGATCATGTCTCGAGGCCCACATGGTCCTAGACATGGAGTACCGAGAGCAGGAGTGACTTGAGCATG
>SNQJ01S0092836.1:14617-29040 GCA_010110895.2 Picea sitchensis | reverse complement strand
ACCTCCTGCAAACAAGATCAAATCGAAATGGTGAGCCAATACCGCTGTACCCACTCGCATGCAAACCCGTAGGCAGTCTCAGACCTCACAGGGACCCTCTGAAGGTGCTGCCGTGGATGATCCGTGCCCTAGAAACCCTGGTCGTTTCTAGACACATCCCTGCATCCAAATAGTACGCTGAAACACCAAAACCACTTCTCCAAATCGCGAGAAAACGCTCAGGCAAAATGATGCAACACCATTCCGCTGCCTTGGACTAGACTGCTACTCCAAAACTGTGAAGATGTCGAACCCTGGGTGCTCGGCTGCTGCAGTTCGCTTCCTGCACTCGAAAACCAGAGCGAGGCGGCTAGGGTTTGGGCCCTAGCCGCGATGACTCGTCTCGCCTCATTGTTTCCTGACCTGCTCCAATTTATCTTTTTCTTACCAACACCAACTATTTCCAATGGAAATCCCATATGGAGGATATATTAAGAAGTAAAGGCCTGTACCAGATTACCTTAGGAAAGGTAAAATAACCCACTGATGATGAAAATAAATTCAAATGGGCTAATGGGAATGACAAAGCACATGGAATGATCATAATGTACATCTCTCGTGATTTAAGGTTCCACCTTCAATACTTTTATGACCCCGATGAAATTGGAAAAATCTTGAATCTGTGTTTGGTAAACACAATATTGCTCGAGCACATCAATTAGAAAATCAGATATCGACTTTATGTCAAAATGATTTTTGTTGCATTCAATACTATCTATCTAAGTTTAAAACACTTAAAATTTATGTGAAGAGTGTAACATAAAACTAGAGAAAGAGCGTTGCATCTATATTATTCTTTCTAATCTAGGTAGTGCATATTCTATGTTTGTATCTAGATTTTATTCCATGAGAGAGGCTCTAGGGAAAGCTTATCAAAAACCCACTCTTGAGTCATTTTGTGATGCTTTTATTAGAGAGAATGATAAGCTTGTACAACTTGGAGTGATCATCACTACAAGTACAACCAACAAAGCCTTAGTAGCCCATCATAAATATAAATTGAAGAATCCGAAGAAGCAACATCCTTTCCACAACAAAAAGAAAGAAAAGGGTTTCAAACCCACTCAGACAGCTTCAACTCCTAATGGTGATAAAGGAGAAAAATCTAAAAATAAGAAAACTGGCAAACATTGCAATTTTTTTGGGAAATATGGTCATGATGAGTCCAAATGCTTCAAGAATATGGCATCTTTAGAAGCAGTGATGAAGAAGAACAACATCAATATTGATTCTACTTCTTCTTTTTCTTCTCATGGACATGCACTTTTTTATTTTGGTTTCTCCTTCAATGCAACTTCTACTTATTCTTCTAATGAGTGGATTATTAATTATGGAGCATCTTATCATATGGCTAAGGAGAAATCCATATTTTCTACTCTAAATGAATGTAACACCAAGAAAATATTTTTTGGTGATGATATATCTCTCAGTGTTGTAAGATCTGGAATAGTTCAGGTAGATAATGGTTATTTCAATGATGTATTATGTGTTCCGAGTTTTTCCTATAAAATCCTATCAGTATATCAAATCACTCATTTAGGTGAAGGTAACACCATAGATTTTTCACCTCACCAAGTTGTAATCAAGGATCTAAAAGATCCTCAACATGTTCTTGTAACTGGCATTGTTGATGATATTACCAGGTTGTACAATTTTGACAAATTTGGGTCATCATATTTTCCATCGGTTTTTGTTACTCACAGAAATGACTTGAGAAAACTTTAGCATGAAAGTTTGGTAATGTAAACTATTTCTTATTGCAACAACTATGTAATCAACAGATGGTGACTAGTCTTCCTCTTGTTTCATGCAGAGATGGTGTTTTTGTTGGTTGTGTTCTTGGAAAACATCATCAGGACACTTTTGAAAAACGTGCCTCTTGGCACACCTCAGGACCTTTGCATCTTGTTCACAGTGACTTATGTGGTCCACTTTATTATCCTTGTTTTTTTGGGTGCAAGTATTTCTTAATTTTCATTGATGAATTTTTCAGATGTACTTGGGTTTACTTCTTAAAACTTAAGAGTGAAGTTTTAGACAAGTTTCTAGCCTGCAAGGCCCTTGTAGAAAAGAAATTTGGACATCAAATTCAAAGGTTAAGAACAAATAATGGAGGTGAATATGTGAAAAAAAAAATTACAAGTTATGACACTACATAGGACATCCAAATGCAACACATTGTTCCATAAACACCACAAAAAAATGGTGTTGTTGAGAGAAAGAACCACACATTAAAAGAAATGGATAATTTTATGATCCAATCTAAGGGATTAAGTCTAAAGTATTGGGCGGAAGCCATCAACTTTGTAAATTACATAGTAAATCATACTCCCACAAAGGCTCCTAAAAATATAACACTGGAAGAAGAATGGACTAAAATTAAACCATATGTAAGTCACTTTCGTGTATTTGGAAGTATAGCATGGGATCACAATCCTGATGAGAAAAGGAAATTACAACCTAAAAGTGAGAAGTGTATATTTGTTGGTTATTCTGAATATGTCAAAGGTTACATACTTATTCAACCAAATTGTAATGAAATTATTATTAGAAGAGATGTTAAATTTTATGAAAAACTCTTGGCCCAGGAGCCTAATTCATTGATTGTGCCTTCTTCTTCATGCGAGCCGTATTCGATGTTTGTGCCTTCTTTTGTTCATATTCTGGTCCATCAGATGGATGTTAAATCATCCTTCTTACATGGGGATTTGCAAGAAGAAATCTACATGGAACAACCTCCTGACTATGTCTAGAATGAGTCTAGCCTTGTTTGTCACCTTAAGAAATGTTTTTATGGTCTTAAGCAATCTCCTCGAGCTTGGTATGCAAAAATGGAAAACTTTCTTATTTACATCAAAGTTTCTAGATGCCATTTTGATCGTAATGTCTACACCAAGAAAGTAGGAATCCATCTTATAATCCTTTTCCTTTATGTTGATGACATTATCCTTACTGGTAGTGACTGAAAACTTTTAAACCATGTGAAAACCAGCCTTAATAAGAAATTTGAAATGATAAACTTAGGATTCTTTTCATTATTTCCTTGGACTCCAAGTTTTGCAAACCAATGAAGGAATTTTTCTTTCCTAGTATAAGTATGCTTGTGATATTCTTCATCCCTTCCACTTGGAATATTGTAAATGAGCCCCTTCTCCCTTCCAGTCCGAAGTCAATCTTGTTTCCACCTGTACTTCTCCAGAAGTTGATGCCACTTTGTACTGTCAATTAGTCAGTACCCTCTTATACTTGACTCATACATGTCCTGATCTTTCCTTTGTTGTTGGTAGTGTTTACTGGTATATAAAAATACCCCATGAAAGACATTGGAAAGAAGCTAAAAGGATACTTCGGTATGAAAGGGTTATAGTTCAGTTCATGATACATTACAGTTTAGGGGCACTCCTTTATTGGTTGGTTTCATTGATTTAGATTGGTCCGACAACCCTGATGATTGGAAGTCTACTGCAGGTTATATTTTCATCCTTGGTTCAGTACCTGTCACTTGGGCCTGTAAGAAACAATAGGCTATTTCACTTTCTTCAACAGAAGACGAGTATCGAGCAGCGATAAATTTAAGTCGGGAAGCCTTGTGGCTTTGACATATCCTTAGAGAGTTTGGGTTCCAGCAGAAGCATTCGACCATCCTTTGGTGAAACAATCATAGTTCCATCCAGTTCTCCAAAGACCCAATTCAACATTATCGCAACAAACACATCGAGATATGCAAGTGCTCTTTTTCCCTACAGAAGATCAAGTTGTAGACATTTTCACAAAGTCTCTTACAAAAGAGAAGTTTTCCAAATTTTGATCTATGTTAGGCATTCAAGAAGTTTTCATTAAGGGGGGGTAGGCTCTAATGCCTCCTTCCTTCTCCTATTGTGTCACTATTGCAAATCCTTCAATCCTATCCCAATTTTTTCTTAAGGGGGGATGTTAGGGTATTTAGACACTTAGGAGTTAGTTAACATATACTTGGTCTAATGTGTCATTAGGTAAAAGTGTGTTTCTTAGTGTGTTTATTTAGTATGCATTAGTATGCATTTGTAGTTAGGAAATTTGATGGTCATGATATGTTCCCGACATAGAGTAATCCGACAGTTCATATTCTCCTCAATATTAATGACTACATTGATCCATGTCTTAACACCCAATTGTTCCATGATATCTATTTAAAGAGCATGGAGGGTCATTTGTCGATGATCGATTGTGAGAAACTCTCTTGTAAATCTCTTAGTAGTCTTTTTATTTTTCATTAATAAATTGGTCCAAGTGGCCACGTTGGTTGGGGTCATAGATGTTTCCCAATAGGGGTTTCACATTGTCAAAATATCGATGTGTTGATCTTTGATTTGGTTGTGTGAGTGGTTACTTAATCTTTTCATCCTCTGTTGGAATTCTTGTGTTGTTGAACAATGAACACCCTCCAACTATTGCAAGAATATGACATCAATAATAATAATATAAATGGGATTACCATGGGATTTCCATGATCAATACATGGTGAGGGACTTATCTCACTTCTTCATATGCAAAGAGTGAGATGACTAATATAATCAATACTAATTATGTCAATTTTTCTTCATGTTCAAATACCATAACAAATAATACAATGAAAATCATGAGCAACAAAAAGGGGGTATGGTTGTGCTTACAAATATGCGGCCTTTGAATCTCTCTATGAGCACAACTTCTTAGTCCATCACCTTTTTTTCCATTTTTCCAACAACAACATAAAATGGTACCCTTGAAAATTCTTTGTCTATTATAAAGAAGCATCTTATCCTAGGGAACCCAACTACTTCAGAAATCACTGTAAGAAAATTTGAATGAATTTAATATATCGTGGAGTAATTAGGCATAGGTAGATAGGGAATTATGAAGCTCATTTATGAGACAAAGGTTGCAGAAGAGAAGGTTATACAAGAAAGGGTAGGAAAGTGCATCTAGGTGGATATTCAAAAAATGAGAAAGAAATATATGGCCCCCTAAATGAAAATACAAAATTTAGAGAGGATGAACACATAAAAGATTACCAACTCGAGCTCATTAAGAGATATTAAACTGAATATTCAAAATTTGCATTAGAGTCTTCTCTCACTAATCATCATGTTGATATAAATCAAAACAAAACAAAAAAATCTCAAATTAGAAGCCTTGCTCAATGAAAATATACTCTTAGATCTAGTCATCATTTTTAGAACCTACAAAAAACCATTATTTCAAATACCCCATAACATTCTTCCTTATTATGAAAAGGTCATTTTCAGCAATGGACATTGGCTTGGCATTTCCAAAAAAAAACTAATTGTGTAAATAATCTAACTATGGAAATGATATTGTACATTCAAATTTCATATTAGCGATAATCATTCCTATATTAGGAGGAAAGAAGGAATAAATTCACCAAAACAATAAATTTCACATTGTGTGACACTTATTCCAACTTATTTATTCATATATTCATAAATTAAAATTATCATAGACATAGCTTCAATAGTCCTCCTCTTCACATACTCAATCTATGATACATTCCCTCTTATCAACCTTCAATTCCTCTTACATTGTTCTGCAATGTTTCTTCATTTCATTTATTTCTATAAAAAAAAAAACTTGCAACATGCTTTCTCTCTCTATCAACAACATCTTTATCTTCTCAATATCTTCTCACTTGGCTTCTTCATCAAGTTCTTCATCTTTTATGGGACTATAAATCAACCCTCAACTTCAAGTCAATAACTTATTCAATTATACAATATCTCATGCTCTCTTAGGCCATTTAATATCATGACATCAGGTGTTCATTGTAGGCACCTTTATCTTCTATGTCATATACTTATGTAATATTTACAACCTCTACAATTGTTTTCTTTCTATGTTGCAACATCATCAATTTCTCTCACATCATTTCACGCACTTATCTTCCTTTAATTGATTTATTTTTGTATATTTATCCAAATACATTTTATTTATCTATTGCAAGATCATTCCTTCATACAAATAAATCAATAAACATAATATTAATATAATCAAATAATATCGTCTTCATTTCCTCTCTTCATTGAATCTTAGAACTACCATGTATGTTTCACATATTCACCTACATATTTTGATATTGTAATCCTATTAATATAGCTACATTCTTAGTTTCTCTTATATTGAGTGTCACTCTACATCTCTATTCACAATCTTAGTGACAATTCAATTTCCACCAACACATTATTTTCAACATGTCTTTAAGAAAATGTGTATTATCTCTCCACCCTGAGACCTTATTGTTTCATTTCCTCTCATAGACTAATTCTATGTTCAAGGATACCACTCACCTAAAACATGCATTTACCTCTTCCCATCTCCTATCACACCTTCAACAAGTTGTCCCTTGTGAAGCCAACACTCATGATTCAACTTCAAACCACACACTTAAGGATTATCCTCAAGGGATTATATTCTCAAGATAAAATCATAGTTTCCATCACCAAAAATATGATCTTAATTTAATCACTAATTTCTCTCATGATCCATATTGCCTCTACATCCAATAGTAAATCTCTCATAGACTATCTTTCCTCTTAGCAGCAACCCTTTAGGTTTTATTTACTTCATGTATCCTTCTTTTATTGCTTTTTGGTAGGATTTGAGTCTATCATATTATTATTTTTACATCTCATTTATATTCTTTTCTAGGTAGCCATCTTATTTCTTTGGAAACATTAATCTATTTCTTGTCAACAACTTCAATATTTTCTCTAGAATCTTGTTTTTTGTTTTTTTGTTTTTTTTTATCTTTTTCATTCTTCCACTGTAATATTCTCCTCCTATAAATATATCTATCTATAATACCACTTTATGAAGATATATATATCCCACCCATTTCTCAATAGATATCATTTACACTAGATTTAAATATATATGATGTAAGGCTAGGCAATGTGGACTCTAAAAACAATTGTTCTAGAAAAACTTATAGCAACATAATGTCACACATACGAAATACATGAACACATATAGGTAATTTATTATATAGTGAAATAAATTAAAGATAAAAAGAAATATGCTACTCATGTTTCACCGAAAATGGCCTCTACAACAAATTATGTTCTATGTTCTCTTTTTGTGAAAATTAACTTCCTTGCAAACCACCTCCATCACAAAAACTTAGGCTTAGAATATCCTAATAATAAACAATTTACTTTGCAGTATATTTTAGTTGATAACATATAGGTTATGGTCCCACATTATTTCCCATCTCAATAATCCTACATAATTATGATGCCTCATTCACACAAGAAATTAAAGATTCAATCCATAAGTCTTCACATAGACTTCTCTTGCATAACTCTCATACCCAACTACATCTTTTTGTATGACTGATATATTTACATAGATTACATAATAAAATGATTTCACATGAAATCATATATATATATATGTCACATAGATGACATGTAGCATAAAAAAACATATCAATATTATTATAAAAAACATATCAATATTATTATTGATATAAATACATTACAATAATTTCAAGATGTCAGATGCCATGGATGTCTCTCACAATTCTTCTTTTCATGTGCTTGGCCTTCATCATTAAACAATCCGAAAATTTCGGTTTGTATCTTTGGTTTCCAAGTCATGGGCTACGGTAGCCCATTTTTTCTCTCTCCCTTCATATTGTATGCGTCTCGCCCTACTATATCTTACTAACCAACATGTTTGGCTCTCTTTTCTTCATACTAGTGAAAACTACCTAACTCCTCCTCAATTCTTCTATTTATCATCTCCCTAAAAAAGTGTTCATCATGCATATTCCAATTACTACATCCTACTAACCAACATGTTTGGCTCTATATTCTTCATACCACTGACAACTACCTAACTCCTTCTCAATTCTTCTATTTATCATCTCCCTTAAAAAGTGTTCACCATGCATATTCCAATTTCTCTTCTTGTTTTCTTTCTTTATCTACCACTATAAACATCCTATCATCATTTTCTTTTCATTTCCCATCTCAAGAACAATCACTCTTCTCCAAGGATTTTTCATTTGTATCATGCCCTTTTGAATTCCCCCTCTACAATGTGTTCTTTCATATTCCATTCCAAAATTCCTTTGCTTGGATTCCCTTCTACAACACATGGATGATTTCCTCTTCATTATTTATAATTTCTCCATTCTCAATTCCATAGTATTGACTTATGAGTCATGAAAATAAGAAATATTCCACATGATCCATAAAAAACAATTCCAACACCCACAATTCACTCAACTCATGTAACTACTTGGTAATTTTGTAACACTATAGGGCCTACGTATTGATTTTATAGCAATAATCATTTTTTTCATGCTCCTCTTTCCACACCTTCAGTTGACCATTATTGTGATACCTCAAAAATTTCGAATTCAAAACTTATTGTTTTGTTATCATCACATTATTGATCCTCATGATCTAACTCAAAACTTATTATTTTATTAATAAAAAAAAGAGGAAGCTCAGGTGGAGTGGGACTATTAGAAGAGAAAATATGTGATCCAAAGAAAACTACCAAGTGAGAGTAGAAGAGGCACAAGTGGTGAAGATCTTTGAGTTAACTCAATTAAATTGAGAAAAAATCTCAATATTTTAGGAACATATGTATAAATCAATTGACAGGTGGTCAATGAAAAAAATCAAATTGAAATGTGGTCAATGAAAAAAAATCAAATTGACAGGTGGTCAATAAGCAGGAGGCTCGTACAAGTGTCAAAATACCTAGGAAAAACTTATAAAGAAAAAGAGAACCAAGAGAATGGGACATCATTCTAAATCAGATGTGAAATCTGAGAATTATGTTCATGACAGAAATATTCACATAATGCTTATAACCCTACATAGCTACAACAAGTCACTTGGTAAGTTTAATTGATCAGGATTTAGCTCGGAGGTGACAGATTGGGCATATGTGGCAGTCCTAATCTAAAGTTGAGAGGAACATCCCACTTGACGTGTGTTTTCCCCCAAGGAATTATCAATGATAGGTTTTTCTTCCATTCTATTATGGATTAAGTTATTTTTCCTTTAGTAATCTGTGAATATTCTAATCTAGTTATATTTATGTTCAATTGTAATTCTGAGATACTTTATTCGGATAAATTTGATGTTTTATTTGAAATTTTATGGTTAAATATTTACGATTGCAATATAACTAGAGATAATAGGTTCTCACCTATATCATTTCATTATGATTACCATAATATATTAGAATGTTCAATTGTAATTCTGAGATACTTTATTCGGATAAATTTGATGTTTTATTTGAAATTTTATGGTTAAATATTTACGATTGCAATATAACTAGAGATAATAGGTTCTCACCTATATCATTTCATTATGATTACCATAATATATTAGAATTAGTAAGATTCAAATGAAAAAATATAAACAAAAATCTAGAATAGAGGAAAACTATGTAATTCGAAGTACAACCATCGAAGTACAACCAGGCCAGATGCTAAAATGATAATGCTATTGTCGAGAAGAAAACTCTAGAATATATAAAGAAATGAAAACTATATAAATGGAAATACAACCAACAAGCTAAATGATAAATGATAATGTTATTGTTGTGAATAAAATCTAGAATGTATACAAAAGATTAAGGGAATCGAATATATATATATATATATATATATATAGATATAGATATAGATATAGATATAGATATAGATATAGATATAGATAAAGATAACTAGGGGAATTCAGTAACAACAGGAGTATCATACTCGCGTGACACGGGGTCCAATCCTGTCAGCTACCTTATAACCCTTAGGGAGGAACGCACAACCCGCAAGCACGCCCTTCGAGTAAATCGGGGTGAGAATCGACCTTGAGACCTCTTTTTACATATTTGCTTCCATTTACACGACACTTGCCAATCGGTCTACACCCCTGCGGGCCAAGGGAATCGAACATTAACAACTAAGTACATAACGAAAATTTTAAAAAGAGAACAATTCTAATAGTTTTCTGTAACAGCTCCGCAATCAAGACCACAAGCAAAAACAACCGGTGAATGATTTTTTTTTTTTTTTTTATTGCGATAGGGACATACGATAAATTAAGGACAATAGAATTGACACATCTCCCATTTTATTAAAGAAACAAATTTTAACCCAAAATAAAAGCGGCCCCCAAAAGAGTGCATTCATACAATTAATGAAGAGGCATAAACTTTATGAATAAAAAAGAATAGATACACCCAAACGCATCTCCCTACTCATCATAGAATAATTTACAACGCCATCAACTTGTCAACGAAGGAGGGCGACATGTAAACATAAATTAGACCATACGGATCCATAGCGCAAAGCAAGTGTCAGTTATAAACGAGTTGCTAAACCCGAACACAAATGCCATTATCTGTCATAACAAATTCCATCTCGCACAAAAACTAAATTCTAAACCGTACCACCATTACAATCAGTGTGCGCAAGGAGTTTAAATCCTCGACTAGTCATAGATCTCATCATTAAACTGCRTGCRAGCATTCTATACAATTAATCCAACTTGTAAACAACAAGAGTCAGGGTGCAAGAGACTTTGGTTATTCCCAAGGCACAAGAGAAATAATTTTCACCCAATACATTCATGCGCATTAGTCTATACATAGTAAGTCAAGGCGCAAAGAATTCTAAGAACATAACCCATCGTGCAACATTCATAATTAGTCATAGCGCACAAGATCTCTAGTTTCTAAAGTAATCCTACTCCCAAATTATCATTGTAATGATATTATCCCCTAATTTAAACATATTCGGGCATTACCAATATAATATTATTGAACAATAATCATTACTAAGGACACACGTTTGATACTATAGTTACATCAATGAAAATTATCGCTAAAGTTTCTTAAAACAAGGTACTAAGCTTAAAGTTCCTTACGGGAGGTCCAAGTCGCTAGTCTCAAGACCAAGTTTTTATTGCAGAGGTAAAGACACAACTCCACACTAATAGAGGAAGATCATCGCAGACTCAGTCCAAATCGCTCAGTTGCTTCTTCCACACAATTCTGGCAAACTTGAACACAACCACAATCAAGCGGGCAACCCACTCTACAATACAATTTCACTTCAAATCCCCACTCCTTAAAGGTTGTAATTCCAAGAGTTACTAAGAAGGACATAAAGAAGGGTAGTTTCTAATATCGATTCTTCTAGATCTACACATAAAAAGGGAAGCTTGGGCATTGAATAAGGTAAACGTTCTGACTGAGTAAAAACGAGTGAGATTGAAGGACTGCGCATGAGAAACTGAGCGCAACAGAGATGAATCTACGTGGGTAAATCGAGGTGAGTGGAGGGAACTGCGCCAGAGGTTTTGGGCAAGGCGATCAAGGGAATGGAACGCTGAGCGTTAGGGAAAGAGCCAAGGTAAGCCAGCCGAGTGACGCGCCTGAGGGTAACCAGTCGCAGAGGGATGGTCAGCGGAATTCGTAGAGGGAGTGGAGGAAAAACGCGGGCCAATTGAGGATAAAATGCAGGGATAAAACGGAGACAACGCAGAATGGCGCGGGGATAAGTGATAAAGAAATCTTAGAGGAACAAGTAGTGTTCTAGTTCGCCCAAAAGGATACAGACAATTCGTTTTAGATGGAGTAGAAAATTTAAGCTTCACCAGATCACCCAGCAAGGCAAGAGCCTTCCGATTGGATTTAACTGTAGAAAAAGGTAAGGGAAAATATCGGCAATGTAACCTTATGCCTACCGGATGTCATCCATACTCCTCCTCTCCCATCCTTTTTATAGAGTTTTAATAGTGACTAGTTTTCTAAACCCTCATCAAATTCTTTTTTTATTAACTTAATTAGGAAAACCTCCCCCGTAAACATGTCACATGATCTCTTAGTTGCACCAGAAATTAATTAATTAATTAATTAATTTTTCCTATTTTCCTCACCCACCTAAAAGCATTCCTAAAAACATTCCTCGGTGTCCCTTTATTCCCTTACATTTCTTAAATGATTGACGCCTTACTTAAAGCCTAGTTGAGTTCACGAATAGAAAGTTCCAAAGGCTAGATTCCTTACTACGTTAGACATTCCCCTTTTTCTTTAAGTTTCCCCTTTTCTTTAAGTTCCCCTTTTTATCTAAGTTCAGAATTAGCAAGTTTAGACATAAACAACAGTTTACCCTTTTAATAATTTAATTCATTAAAATTTTACTTTAATTATTAATGTTTGAATTTTCTTTACCCCCTTCTTGTTACATGTCCATTTAGTGTTTTTTTTGTTCACATGTTCTACTTAGACCTAGGTTTTAAATTCACTAGGTTTGGTGACAATTTTTTTTAAGGGAAAAATTTAGTTATTAAACTTTACTCATACCATCATTCATTTTAAGGTCGACCAGGTCCCAAGGAGGCATAGTTTTCTAGTTACTAGGTTTATTAGCTTGCCAGAGTTAAAATCACGACGTTCCCTTCAAGACGCACTGTGTTCTCCAAGGGTTCCACTCGCTTGCATTCATGTTTTATTTGTGCGACGTGCCCTTCAAGATGCACTACGTGCTCCAAGGGTGCCACTCGCCTTTTGAATGATTTTGGTAGACGTCAGACCCCTGGAGTCAATACTCCATTACATGACCTTGTGGGAGACTAAGGGCCTCTAAGGAATAAGGACCTTGCCTTATTGCACGCCCCTTAGAATATTCATGAGTGATTGTCTCATTCTACCCTCACGACATCATGGATCTATCGAACTAGGTAATCGTTAACCTACAGTTCGAGCCATGGCAGGAGTGCTAGTAGGCTATGGCAGGGGTGTTGCCACACCTCTCCCTCAATATCTCTAGTCATCGTGCATGACTCCTTTACTCCAAATGTGATTCTAATTAGAAAGCTATCATCAACCTGCATCCATCAACAAACATGTCAGTGATACATAAACAACATCATATTATATCAATCATATGTCACATATGCAATAACAGAAATATGACACCATAAACATTCCAATCCTTGACTCTGTCTAGAGTCCAAGGAGGTCCATCGATGCCATCGACATCCTCAATATATCAAGAGTCTTGCACACTCAGGAGAAACCAGTGAATAGCACCTGTCTATACATAATAACATAACATCGTAAATCACAATATCATCATCATAATCCCTAAGCGAAGCAATCACTCATATAAGAACCGGATCACTTGCACGCAAGTGTCCTTAAGGAATAAGTCACATCAGAAGTGCGTGCAAGAGAGAGATGTTGCATTTTTGTAACCCTCTTTAAATAAGAAGGAACTAAGAAAATTATACGAGCATGGAAAGTAAGGGTCATAACCACTCACAACCACAAATAAAATAACAAAGGAAAAAAATCCATTATTAAATAGTTAACATAGCTACATCATTTTCAACCTGACTCTGTAAATTAACGAGAGTGAAATCCATTTTAACATACACATGCAATTATCCTAGTCTTAGCTCAAAAATAAATAGAAGTAAAAAAAACCTCATATGCATCCATACATCTAGAGAATCTTCACAAACAGAATGCAGAGCAAAGAAAAAATATACTTCTTATTATTTAAAATAGACCAAAATAGTCGGCATAGATAAGATAAGTAACCATCCTATTAATTCAAATAGAGACGATGGTAACAAACCCTCATCCATAACTAGTGTCTACTCTAGAAACCAAGTTACCTTTAAAGGTTACACGCCATGGCCGAGAATCCATAGTCATTACCTTCCACAAGGTTTTTTAACACAAAGATTAGAGTGGCACCTGGGTATGGTAATTTATCATAGCTAGAAAATAAAAACATTCAATGTAAAATTATAGGGTTATACAAGCAATTGATTTGGGATAAACTCTGCTAGCTTGGTTGAGCACACTTACATTAACGTGTAAACATTACCAAAAGGAAGCCAAATCTTTTATAAGGAAAATGATGAAGAGTTAGGGTATGAATTTATTACTAGGAGTAAGTCGAACCCCAAAATGGAATTCTTGTAAAAGAATGTCTCGACTAGCCATAGCCAACATTCATTTTTGATGGGCACCCTCAAACATAGAAAAGGGCCCATCATTAGTCAAAGTATCCAAAAATCTATCTTATCAATAAAAATATATATATATATACAAGAAATTAAATGTAACCAGGACATTCATCTCCTAGAACGCCCTGTAAGGTTTCCAAACCATAAATCAAGACAAGGTCATGAAAGTGATAGTAATATGAGTATTACAAAGAATAAAGGAAATGCACATAGGACCTTCAACCAAAGATATCAAATAAACACCTTTTACAACTGTAGTATTGGAACCCAGTAACAGAAAGTACAAAATCATTTATCAGGTAAGGATAAAAACACTAACCGGGTTTATGACCAAGCTCCCAATTG
>SNQJ01S0092835.1:16913-32433 GCA_010110895.2 Picea sitchensis | reverse complement strand
TTTGTTATTTGTGTATGAAATATTTTGATCATTAAATATATTTAATATTTATAATTAAAAAAATATTAATTACTTTATTAAAATTAATTCAATATCAACCAACTAAGAGGTTAGAAGTTCAAATTCAAAGGGGTAGGGTATGTACACCTCACTAGATTTTACCAGTCAAATCGCTAGGTGGAGGGGTCTCATACACCAAGGTGTATGGCTTGGCAGTGACCTTAAAATTAGATTATTATTATTATAATCAACTCTTTATCAAATCTTATCTTGATCTCCAATAAGCACACAAAGTCCTAAATATCCAATGTAGATTTACAGTAGTTGGAAATGCTTTACACAAGTCCTCAACAAATTTGCATGATCATTTTTTGTATTCCATCTTAAAAACAAAATGGTACACATATAAATACATCTATCTTTGGTTCAAGATAGATAAACTATCTCAACCACAGTAAAGTAATAAAGTTGAGAAAATATCTTATCCACACATAAATCTAAGAAACAAAGTTGAAAAAGATCTATGACAACCAAATAAATTTACAATAACCTCCTAAAAAAAATCACTTAAATATACATTCTACATTACAATAATTAACAAATTGTTATAGTGTGATGAATAATCTCATATTAAAAAGAAGAAAACTAGGACTTAGTCGCTCTAACACCTTACACACCCTACATCTTTGAAAACCTCCCAGCCGATTCTCTCTAATCTCAATCATCAACCTTTTAGGTCTGCATGCCATTGTTGAGTGTGTTATTTATATTTTCTTCAAATAATTCCATAGCATTGAACAACAAACAAATAGCAAATATGATTCCTTCGGTCTCTCTCAACGAAGCTCTCATTAAATATGAAAAGTTGGGAATTGGTGAAAAAACAGGACGCACATCCACCGCCTTTCCCCACCCAAAGTCTGCTTCCCCGAGAGAAAGTCCGAGGTTGGAAATGTTGAAAATAACGAAAAAACCATCGGATGCATTGTTTGGATGCCCATTTAGCTCCGCCAAGTCAATCAGAGACCGCATGTACTCCTCGTTTACCTTCCTTTTTCCTTCATTAATCAGTTTCCTAGTGAAGGACAATGTATGGTTGGTAAGATCCTAGGCTCTTGTCTTAGCATAGGCGGTGGCTATTGCATTGTTGTAGTAGTCGGTTGGTAGCCGATTGTATTTAAACTAGAAACAACCACTTTTATGTAAAAAGTGGTTGATATACGTCGATTGACGCCATTTTCCACCTTTCATATTGCCACTATATTTATATTGCCCACCATCTATATTGCAACTATATTTATATTGCCCACCACCAGCATGGGTCACCTGCAATATAGGATTTACACGTACTCTCAACATCTCTTCGACTTGGGTAAGTACTCTTAGAACATGAGGTTGCTCACCAGGATCCATGTGATTCCATCGAGAAAAACAATGGGAACCTATCTCCTGCTTACACCTTTTACAAATAGGTCCTTTATACCCCTTCACAACTTGGATATCGGGATATGATTCTTGGCAAACATGGAACATTTGAGCAATGGAGAGATTATCTATCTTCGCTTGAAATAATTTATGTACTGCAATCATGTTGGGATGAAACTGTATATGTCCTCTACACATGGGATCATGTTCACCACCAATGGGAAGAGTAGAATGACCTCTAAAATCTACTTCATCTTCAACAATGTGGGAGGGCCCACCAAAACTTGTAGCAGCCGGATTGGGCATGTTACTTCCAACTGTTATTTCCCTTAAATTAATGGATTTCATTTCTCTATCCTGATTGCATTGAATGGTTTCCTGGTCATAAAATACTAAAAAATTTAATGTCCAGCTAAGTGTGAAAAATGGGGAGTGTAAATGTAAAAAAGAATATAAAATCAAATACATACAACATCAACATTTGCTTGCCAATTAGATTGTCTTAGAATATTTGAAGGGAGGTTATGAGATGGGTCTCATTGACTTGTAACATGAGCTATTGCAACATGTACAGATTTCATTTCTGTACATCTATTCGAATGAACAATGTCCTCAACAAAGAAAAAAAAACATGGTTAAAGTCATCAATAGAAGGAAAGAACTACCACTATAGTCATCATGAATGAGGATTGAAATACCGTCGTTGTGCCAAGTGATATACTATGTGGGATGATTGATTTTGTTGGTGGTATGACACTTTGTACAAAATGATGGTTGTGAAAGGAAGGTACAATGTTAGCAAGAGGAGTTTTCAAATTTTGAGGCAAACGGGAAGGCACATGACGAACAGGCACTTCAGTAGCTGGCACTTGTTCCTGAATGACATCAATGAATCTATCCTACATTTTTTGCACTATTTCTTCATTCTCTGTACTTGCACTTCCATTGGCTAAAGTATGGAGGTTTCCATTTGTAGGTATACTATGTACATGATGATCTTCCAGAAAAAGAGAAGTTTGCCCAATAGAATGAATGTTGTTAGAAGATTGTGGAATAGTAGAAATATGAGGATTATGAAAAGATTCAGGGAATGAAACATTCATGGGAAATCTTCTTTGCATGATATCAGCCAAACTGCGATACGTACGGCTATGGGGAAACTCAATATCAGTATTACTTTCTTTGGTCTGTCTATGATATAGAAGTCTTCTACGTTGATTTATTGCATCTTTGTTTTGTTGATACCATAAAAGTTGACATTCATTCTCCCTCTCATGTGATGTCAGTGATCTATTGTGTTTGGTAGAATGCTTACTTGTTCCTTCAGTGGACATTTGTACAACTACATAGAAATAATAACAGATTTTTAATATCAGCAAAGAAATATAAATTCCATTGGTATCGAGAAGAAGAAATTATGGAATTAAAAAAAAATATATAAAACATATTTGGATACAGTTCAATATATATAAACTGACATGAACATGATAATAAAGAAGACATTAAATACAATATAAAAGGAAAATTGGAATAACCATAACATGTGCACTTAGAAATTAAGCCAATTCATTAGCACAAAATGTTTGATAATATTTGATATTACTTATTATAAGTCCAAGTAGCCTAAGACATTGCATCTGTTCCCAATGGTGGAATGTCATCAACAAAATCCATATTTGGAAGAAGTGGAAAAACATTTCCATTTTCAATCAGATCATTAAAATGGTCTTGAAATGGAAATCTCGACCCAGAGTTTTGTAACATGGAAATATCAGTGATATTTATTGGGACACTGATGCAGGAGCATCGCCAACACATCAAGCGAGCCAGCGCAGAAGCAGAAGATGGCTGGACAAGCCAACACAAATTTTGAAACACTTTGGAATTGTTGCGCAAACATAAATGTGGCAATTTAATAAAGCGCACTTGTATATTGTAAATGGACCTTGAGCGGATTGCTCTCGTCCTTAGTAGATAGACGGCATTTAAAGTAGTTAATGCATGTAGATAGAAATTTAATTCTAGACTAGACAGTTGTAGAGTGCAAGAGGGAAACGGGATATAGACACCCTCATTGTGCATTTGTAACATTATCATCCAGGAAGAGTAAGAGCACGCAGAGAGTTGTGTAAGAATACCCATGTACACGCATTTGGATTAATAGAAAGCTTTGATTCAAATTCATGGTTTGTGTTGTTCTCTGTGTATTGATGTTATGCTCATGAATGTTTACTTCCTGTTATGCATTTTCTTTGATATGATGTGTATATGATTTCATGTTTGAATCAGAGTCTAAGAGGAAGAAGGAATGAGTTTCAAATATTTCTCTATCTAAGCCAGAGAATTCCTGCAAGGAGTCCAGTTGAAATGTTCGCAAGGAGTGCGTTGACAGAGGGTTCAGGTAAAGATAACTTTTGTTCTCATTCATCTCAAGAGTGCAGTTGTGCATAGGAGTCGTGAAAGGAGTGTGCCAGCCAAGTGAAGCTTCAGGGTTGCGAACCTGAGCGAGAGTTGAAGGACTGCTGTTGCAGGTGTGCGCAGAGTCGAGTGACTTCAACACTTAGATGTTGTTGAATGTTTGCCGCAAAGAGTGCATGCAAGGTTCTTTGAAAGATTCAGAGTTGGGTAAAACTCAGGAAGGGTAAGGCCTTCAAATCCATTGAAGGATAGCGCAGGGGAGCTATGACTGAAAATTCGTAAGAAGTGTCGCAGGTTTGCGAGTAGATGAACGAGTTCCATGGAGAGGAACACTTAGTCATTTCGCAGATTTATCAAAGGAGGGACGGACGGTCAATATTCTCCAAAGAGAATTCGCGACACCCCATGGATCGTCAGATCTCACAAAATTACAAGGGAGATACAACATCATATTCTCTAGAGGTTCAAAGAACAGGAGGGGCAGAGTTGTTGATGAGGGCCACGAGGACCGTTGGATCTACACCTATATCGTGTATCGGGGTTTCGTAGATCGAACTTCCAATTTCTTGCAATGGGAATCGTGATATTACGATCCACGATATCCCAACAGGTACGCGAACAGTGTGGGGACACAGGAGTCGGCGGAGGACAAGTGGCACGAGCTATCAGAGTTTCATGGTGAGAAGGTCCGAAACATTGACATCAAGATTCGCGAAATCGCAAACCCCGAATTCCCGATAGAGGTGACGGGACGTTGAAAGGTCAACTCGCACGCGTGTTGGGAAATCGACATATCAGGAGTGGGGAGTTAGTAAAATGAAGTGTTCGATATCGCGAATAGCGAAATCGCGATAGGAGGAGTCCCGACAGATAAAGGAAAGGTCAGCGTTGACTGAGGTATCAGATCTCGGTGATCCGAGAGTACAACGTTCGATCATTGACCTCGCGAAATCATGAATTCCAATCCTTCGAGTGCAGAGAGGGGATCGTGCGAGAGATTCTGTGGGTATAGATTCTCGATAGGGGAATAGAAGAACATTTGAGTTCTTCGGGCCATGAGAAGAGAAGATCCTGTGAGTGGACGTGCCTGCGGGTGCGGTCTGCGTTAGACACATAAGCCATTCATCAAGTCATATAACTTGAATGGAAGTTCAGGGCTATTGCATATCAGTACTATCGTACCAACTGTTCGAAATGGAAGATAATGAGGGAAATTTTTATTTATATCTTCTAAAAGTTATTGCAACAAATTCCATTTGAATCCCTAGTCATCCTCGAAATAGTCCAAACTTTGTTCAATACATGGCTGACCAAATTGAAAATTATCTAATTCTTCAATAGACCGAATAGAGGTGGAGCCATTATTGATGAGGCATATAAGTTGTTTATTGTATAATCCCAATGACATACAACATTTGTCTGTGATTGGAACAAAAGAAAAACCCCACTGATTATCTAAAACATCCAACCAATATATAGTCTATCCATACCGAGGGTAGTCATCATAATCTTTGTCCAAATACAACCAATAAATTTTACTTTTGTAGACCACTGCTTCTATTGGAGGTGTAGTCCCACCATAAGGAATGGTTGCCCTCCTCTAGACATTGTCAATGCTACTACAAATGAAATACTTTGATTTATTTTTCCTGTAAATATGTTTTAAAACAACCCATTCATATTTTCTCGCACTGACATGCTCCAAGAGTGTAAAGAAACCCCCGTCTCCAACCCATATAGAACCTATATTTTTGAATGACTTGGTAAAAGGATTCATCACGAAATAATTTTTTGCAAGGGAGCATCCTGTTGGTGAAGACAACAAAATCATGGATCGAACTATGCATTCAATTGTGTATCTCGAATCTATAAATGGCAGATGAAAATGACATATGCGACGAGTTTGATTAAGGTATGCTCCTAGGAAGCAACTTTCATCAGCAAGGAGCAATGGAATCAGAAAACCAAATTTGTTGTTGGAAACTTGATGGCATTGAGAAAGGAATGAACGGGTTTGTAGAATATCGTTCTAGTGTTTACAAATTGTACTAAATCTTGTCAATATTGAAAAAGGGAGCCAGAAAAATATCAACTCCAAAATCTGGAATGGCAAACAACTCCACACCGTTGGATCCATAGTGGTATCAAGAAGTTTCCTAATAGTGACAAATTAATAAGAGAGTGAATATAACTATTATTTAATGAAATCTAAAATATGAAACCTTTAATGAATAACACGATGAATAAAAGCACAAATATTGGAAAATAAATCAAGTAAATGAGATAAATATGAAGTAAATTAATACATGCATGAAATGTAAGGATGTACATGTATTAAGCATATTTAAAACCCAAATAATTTTAATGAAGCATCTAATCAATGCATGATGTGAATACCAAAAGCACTACATATAATAAAAACATCAAGTATGAAGATATAATGGAAGGAAAGGGAGAAATAATGGATACATATATGGATAATTTATTGATGTAATTTGAAAACGAAAGGGAAAAATAATGCATACATCTATGGTTAATTTATTGATCGTATGTTCTTTAATCTAGTGGTAACATGGATCTATGGTTATATTATTTAAATTAATTTTTGGGATTCAAAATCCACATATGGAAAAACATCATCCTTATGTATATGTCAAACACCAACCACTTATAGGGAGTTTCTATGACTTATGTGAATACCATGCAAATGGAATTTTAATGATACCATAAAGAATGCTTGGCAGAAACCTCGAATATAGTGATAAGGACCAATATGCAATATAGTTTTTTTGTTTAAATTGATTTTGTACGATTCAAAATACACATCTCGGAAAACTTTATCCTTATATCTTTGGAAAAGATCAACCTTATGTATATGATTGTAGAACACTTGTAGGGAGTCTCGAAGAATATTGTGCAAAAAAAGATTTTCCTATTTTTATAGTTACAAAATATAGTTTCTCAAGCCAATAAAAATTTAAAAGTTGATAAATGTTGACGCAAAAAACTATGAAAACTAAATGTTGATAAATGTTGGCATATTTTATTTTCTAGGATTCTAAAAACACATCTATCAAAACTTTATCCTTAATTTATGCTATTTATTTATAAATTAAAGTATTAAAAAATTAATATATAATGCAATGTATGGATATTAATTAATTAGTAAAAATACATTATACATTATTGAATAAAGTATTATTTCATTAATTAATACATTTATATATTATGAATAAACTACTAAAATATGAAAGTATTAAAAATACTAAAATAATAATATATAAAATAGTGTATACATTAAATCATTTTATATGTATTAAATAAAAAGCTTTATAATATAATCTATTAATTAATTTATATATTGTATGAATTATTTAATTAATTTATGTAATGTAATAAATAGTTTAATAATGTAATCTATTATTAATAATGTATTGATACAATGATTTGATAAATAATAATATTAAAAGATTAATATATAAGACAAATATATTAGCAACAACCTCTTTTATGTAAAAAGTGGTTGATATACGTCGATTGGCGCCATTTTCCACCTTTTATATTTCCATTATATTTATATTGCCCATCGTTTATATTTCCACTATATTTATATTGCCCACCACGAGCATGGGTCACCTGCAATACAGGATTTACACGTACTCTCAGCATCTCTTCCACTTGGGTAAGTACTCTTAGAACATGAGGTTTCTCACCAGGATCCATGTGATTCCATTGAGAAAAATGATGGGAACCTCTCTCATGCTTACACATTTTACAAATAGGTCCTTCATACCCCTTCACAACTTGGATATCGGGATATGATTCTTGGCAAACATGGCACATTTGAGCAATGGAGAGATTATCTATCTTCGCTCAAAATATTTTATGTACTACAATCATGTTGGGATGAAACTGTATATGTCCTCTACACATGGGATCATGTGGACCACCAATGGGAAGAGTAGAATGACCTCTAAAATCTACTTCATCTTCAACAATGTGTGAGGGCCAACCAAAATTTGCAACAGCCAGATTGGGCATGTTACTCCCAACAGTTATTTCCCTTAAATTCATGGATTTCATTTCTCTATCCTGATTGCATTGAATGGTTTCTTGGTCATAAAATACTAAAGACTTTAATGTCCAACTAAGTGTGAAAAATGAGGAGTGTAAATGTAAAAAAGAATATAAAATCAAATACATACAACATCAACATTTGCTTGCCAATTAGATTGTCTTAGAATATTTGAAGGGAGGTTATGAGATGGGTCTCATTGACTTGTAACATGAGCTATTGCAACATGTACAGATTTCATTTCTATACATCTATTCGAATGAACAATGTCCTCAGCAAAGAAAAAAAAACATGGTTAAAGTCATCAATAGAAGGAAAGAACTACCACTATAGTCATCATGAATGAGGATTGAAATACTGTCGTTGTGCCAAGTGATATACTATGTGGGATGATTGATTTTGTTGGTGGTATGACACTTTGTACAGAATGATGGTTGTGAAAGGAAGGTACAATGTTAGCAGGAGGAGTTTTCAAATTTTGAGGCAAACGGGAAGGCACATGACGAACAGGCACTTCAGTAGCTGGCACTTGTTCCTGAATGACATCAATGAATCTATCCTGAATGCTTTGCGCTATTGCTTCATTCTCTATACTTTCACCTCCATTGGCTGAAGTATGGAGGTTTCCATTTGTAGGTATACTATGTACAGGATGATCTTCCCGAAAAAGAGAAGTTTGCCTAATAAAATGAATGTTGTTAGAGGATTGTGGAATAGTAGAAATATGAGGATTATGAAAAGATTTAGGGAATGAAACATTTATGGGAAATGTTCTTCGCATGATATCATCCAAATTGCGATACTTATAGCTATGGGGAAAGTCAATATCTGTATTACTTTCTCTGGTCCATCTATGATATAGAAGTCTTCTACGTTGATTTATTGAATCTTTGTTTCATTGATACCATAAACGTTGACGTTCATTCTCCCTCTCACGTGATGTCGGTGATCTATTGTGTTTGGTAGAATGCTTACTTGTTCCTTCAGTGGACATTTGTACAACTACATAGAAATAATAACAGATTTTTAATATCAGCAAAGAAATATAAATTCCATTGGTATCGAGAAGAAGAAATTATGGAATTAAAAAAAAATATATAAAACATATTTGGATACAGTTCAATATATATAAACTGACATGAACATGATAATAAAGAAGACATTAAATACAATATAAAAGGAAAATTGAAATAACCATAACATGTGCACTTAAAAATTAAACCAATTCATTAGCACAAAATGTTTGATAATATTTGATATTACTTATTATAAGTCCAAGTAGCCTAAGCCATTACATCTATTCCCAATGGTGGAATGTCATCAGCAAAACCCATATTTGGAAGAAGTGGAAAAACATTTCCATTTTCAATCAGATCATTGAAATTGTCTTGAAATGGAATCTCAACCCAGAGTTTTGTAACATGGAAATATCAGTGATATTTATTGGGACACATAAGCCATTCATCAAGTCATATAACTTGAACGGAAGTTCAGTGCTATTGCATATCAGTACTATCGTACGAGGTGTTTGAAATGGAAGACAACCAGGGCAATTTTTATTTATATGTTCTGAAAGTTGTTGCAACAAATTCCATTTGAATCCCTAGTCATCCTCAAAATAGTCCAAACTTTGTTTAATACATGGCTAACCAAATTGAAAATTATCCAATTTTCAATAGACCAAATAGAGGTGGAGCCATTATTGATGAGGCATATAAGTTGGTTATTGTATAATCCCAATGACATACAACGTATGTCTATGATTGGAACAAAATAAAAAACCCACTGATTATCCAAAACATCCAACCAATATATAGTGTACCCATACCGAGGGTAGTCATCATAATCTTTGTCCAAATACAACCAATAAATTTTACTTTTGTAGACCACTGCTTCTTTTGGAGGTGTAGTCCCACCATAAGGAATGGTTGTCCTCCTCCAGACATTGTCAATGGTACTACAAATGAAATACTTTGATTTATTTTTCCTGTAAATATGTTTCAAAACAGCCCATTCATATTTTATCGCACTGACATGCTCCAAGAGTGTAAAGAAACCCCCGTCTCCAACCCATATAGAACCTATATTTTTGAATGACTTGGTAAAAGGATTCATCACAAAATAATTTTTTTCAAGGGAGCATCTTGTTGGTGAAGACAACAAAATCATGGATCGAACTGTGCATTCAATTGTGTATCTCGAATCTATAATAGACACATGAAAATGACATATGCGACCAGTTTGATTAAGGTATACTCATAGGAAGCAACTTTCATCAGCAAGGAGCAATGGAATCAAAAAACCAAATTCGTTGTTGGAAACTTGATGGCATTGAGCAAGGAATGAACGGGTTTGTAGAATATCGTTCCAGTGTTTACAAATTGTACTAAATCTTGTCAATACTGAAAAAGGGAGCCAAAAAAATATCAACTCCAAAATCTGGAATGGAAAACAACTCCACGCTGTTGGATCCATAGTGGTATAAAGAAGTTTCCTAATAGTGACAAGATAAGAAGAGAGTGACTATAACTATTATTTAATGAAATCTAAAATATGAAACCTTTAATGAATAATACCATGAATAAAAGCACAAATATTGAAAAATAAATCAAATAAATGAGATAAATGTGAAGTAAATTAATAGACGCATGAAATGTAAGGATGTACATGTATTAAGCATATTTAAAACCCAAATAATTTTAATGAAACATCTAATCAATGCATGATGTGACTACCAAAAGCACTACATATAATAAAAACATCAAGTATGAAGATATAATGGAAGGAAAGGGAAAAACAATGCATACATATATGGATAATTTATTGATGTAATTTGAAAACGAAAGGGGAAAATAATGCATACATATATGGTTAATTTATTGATCATATGTTCTTTAATCTAGTGGTAACATGGATCTATAGTTATGTTGTTTAAATTAATTTTTGGGATTCAAAATCCACATATGAAAAAACATCATCCTTATGTATATGTCAAACACCAACCACTTATAGGGAGTTTCTATGACTTATGTGAATACCATGCAAATGGAATTTTAATGATACCATAAAGAATGCTTGGCAAAAACCTCGAATATAGTGATAAGGACCAATATGCAATATAGTTTTTTTTTTTTTAAATTGATTTTGTAGGATTCAAAATACACATCTCAGAAAACTTTATCCTTATATATTTGGAAAAGATCAACCTTATGTATATGATTGCAGAACACTTGTAGGGAGTCTCTAAGAATATTGTGCAAAAAAAGATTTTCCTATTTTTATAATAAAATATAGTTTCTCAAGCCAATAAAAATTTAAAAGTTGATGCAAAAAATTATGAAAACTAAATGTTGATAAATGTTAGTATATTTGATTTTCTAGGATTCTAAATACACATCTATGAAAACTTTATTCTTAATTTATACTATTTATTTATAAATTAAAGTATTAAAAGATTAATATATAATATAATGTATGAATATTAATTAATTAGTAAAAATACATTATACATTATTGAATAAAGTATTATTTCATTAATTAATACATTTATATACTATGAATAAAATACAAAAGTATTAAAAATACTAAAATAATAATATATAAAATAATGTATACATTAATAAATACATTAAAGCATTAAATATTAAATAAAAAGCTTTATAATATAATCTATTAATTAATTTATATATTATATAAATTATTTAATTAATTTATGTAATGTAGTAAATAGTTTAATAATGTAATCTATTAATAATGTATTGATACAATAATTTGATAAATAATAATATTAAAAGATTAATATATAAGATAAATATATTAATTTAATATATATAATAATTATAATGATTATTTTAACATACTCAATTTAATCAATTAAATGTGATTATTAAATGTGGTTGCATAATCGGCAATATGTATGTACGCAATTGTGTTAATTAAATTGAGTACGTGATTATTAAATGTGGTTGCACAATGTGATTATTGTATGTATTGCTTATTATAACCCATAATTGGTTATTCTATTAATCATAGTTGATAATAACTAATCATAGTTGATAATAACTAGATAGACAATAACTAATGTATTTAAGATTAATTATTAACTGATTAGATACCATAATCAATAATCAATAATCAATACGCCCACCAATTTCATTTGCAATTATAATCAACAATCATAGTTACTATCATTTATATTGCTATAAACCTAAGTTGTATAAATGTATAAATCATTTAATATCAAGCACATTTAATATTGAGTATGTATTGTCTATTAATTAATAGTTTAACCTTACACTGTTCTAGAATTTAGATTATGCAAATTACCTTTATTGTTGATAAGTCAACATTTTTCAAGTGGATTTATAGTATATCATTATAATCTTTAGACCATATATGTTATTATAAGTAAAAATCATAGATATTGCATATAAATTTGAATTCAAAATAGGATTTCATTGAAAAATATCAGAAAACAATTGAAAATAATTATATAACATATCAAAATACTGGAAATCCTTAGACAAGATATGTTATTATAAGTAAAAATGGTAGATATTACATATAAATTTGAATTTGAAATAGAATTTCATTGAAAATTTTCAGAAAACAATTGAAAATAATTATATAACATATCAAAACACTCGAAAGTGGTTTACAAAAAATAGATCAAAGGAATATATGTTGTAAAAGAAAGAGTTTAGGAAATGTTCTGAAATTTTTATATTACACATTCAAATATATTTTAATTTCATATTATTAAATTGAATTTAAAATTAGCATTTTTATCATATATCGTTTTTATACAGTTGATATCGAATTGGTTATTATAAAACAGCTCCATGAATTGGTTATTGAGCAAGCAGGAATTAAATGAAAAAGAGAAGAAACTTGAGAAAACAATATGGAAGAGAGAGAAAAGAGATTGCAGTCAATGAAATACAACACAAGGTGAAACAAGTCTGCTGTCACAACAAGACAGAATAAAGATTAGATGAGATACATCACAAGCTGAAAGAAGTCTGTTATCACAACATGACGGAGACAGAATAAAGATTAGAACAGAGTGTATAATCCTTGCCGCTATCATCAAGACCCAAGACGATTGTACTCTTCTTCATAAATATTTTCTATAGAGTTTCCTTCTCTCCATTAATATATGCCTGGAACATTTTTAACCTGGAAAAGAGATCGTACAATCTATGTCGTATGCCTTTTACATTTCAGTATCTAAGAAATTTTAACATCCTTCTAATGTGTTTAGTAAGTAGAGGTCCATTTGTAACGCTGAAGTGAGAAACAAATTAAAAAACAAAATCAGATGTTTTTATTGAGAGTTGAGACACTTCAGCATCTCAATACAAAGAGATTTTAAAGTCAATATGATGGAAACAATCATAAATATAAAAAATTAAAAAATTAAAAGTAAATATAAATTTAAAATAATAATAATTATCTTTCACGTATAGGTCTATGTTATCAAGGATTATTACAAAACAAATTCTTGTTGTTATTAAGGTTTATGTTATCAAGGATTTTTATATGACAAATTCTTGTTGTTTAAGATTTTGCATATAAACTATGTAAAATGTTTTGAAAAACTGTAAACTTTGAAACAATTTTTTTCAATGTAAATAGAGATTTAATTTTTTTAACATTTCATAAATCCCAAATTAATATTTAAAATTTATAACTATAATTATTGTAAAGAGTTTTGAAAACCTATAAACTTTGAAACAAATTCTTCTTAAACATAAACAAAATGTAAATAACTTTTTTAACATTTCATAAATCCCAAATTAATATTTAAAATCTATAACTATAATTATTGTAAAGAATTTTGAAAACCTATAAAATCTGAAACAAATTCTTCTTAAACATAAACAAAATGTAAATAACTTGAAAACAGATTCATAAATCCAAAATTAATATTTAAAATCTATAACTACTGTAGTTTTGAAAACATGTAAACTCTGAAACAAATTCTTCTTAAACATAAACATTTTTTAATATAAATAACTTGAAAACAGATTGAAAATTTAAATTACTAAAAACAATATAAATATATATATATATATATATATATATATATATATATATAATCATTAAATACTTTTTAATATATAATTATTATAATGATTATATATATTGTTTTTCGCAATTTAATTACTTATAATAACATATCTGGTGTAAGGATTATAGTAATATACCATAAATCCACTTCAAAATTGTTGAGGTATCAACATTAAAAGTAATTTCCATAACCTAAATTCGCGAACAGTCTAAGGTTAAACTATTATACAAGACTGTAACCAAGCACAATCTAGATAATGTTAAATAATAGCCTTAATTAGGGTAGATGAATAAATACAAAAAATTCATGCGAAGATGGCCGCGTTCAGAAAATTTAACTCTGAAAATGTAACAGGCGGAGGAAGAAAAACAAAATCACTGAATAGGTGGCCATAATAAGGCCTACCTGGTGCAAGTCAACCAGTGCTTCGACATTCGTTTTGTGGAGGTATACAAATGGCTTGCGAAGAATTGTATGGACATGTGGTCTATCCATAATCCTAAACGTAGATAATTTCCTAAATGATATAATATATCAAGTTTATCAGGCCGTATATATAAATGCAGTGAAAATGTGAAACTGAATTACAGGAGAGAGGCGGAAGAAAAAATTATAGGTTAAATTTAAAGGAACGGCCGATTTAATAAAACATACCGAAATCCCTGAATGAAATGGAAGTTTGGCAGTCTGGACAAGCAAGAATCGGTAATGAACCTCCTTGCTCCTTTGTTGATGCGCAGTGGCTCCTTTGTTGATCCGCAGTAATAGCATGCAAATTGAAATGCAAATCTAACTTAATCATTGATATTAATCTAGACGATTTGTTTGCATGTATTTTTCTAATCTAGGACACATAAGAAGCAAAACGTTAATGCTCAGCTAAATGAATAGAGTACGGGGCAGGCTTACCATAAACAGAGAAGAACGCTGCAGGGAGGCTACTATAGGCAACCGTGTAATGACTGGTTTTAAATTAACGTCTAGTATTTCTACCAAATTCTACCAAATGTACAGTAATTTCTACCAGGTTTATAAAAGAAGAATTATTCCAAATTTTCTCAACACTTACGCAAGTAAAATTTATCAATGAGTAACAAATCTAATTAAACAATGCATAAATTTGAATTAAATACCTTAACTCTGATGCTAATAATCCTTCTTGTTGTCCGCAACTTGCTTCCTTCCTGCTTCTTTAGAACACTACCCAAAACCGACCTCCCTGCCGACTAGTTAGCTCCTATCCCTAGGATATCAATGGATATCCTAGTCCTTCGAGCCCAAAACCTCTAGTAACTCTGGTCCACTTTGTCAATGCCACTCACAAAATTCCTCCCTCTCTCCAATACTCAAAGCTCTCCAAAATCCTTCTCCACTCCCGTCGAATGATCCCCCCTCCAAACTCCTTCCCCCCCCTTATTCCTCCTTCACCGCCTTCCCTTCATTTACTCCCCTACCTAATACCTTATCCCATTATTAAATATCTTATCCATTCATTAATATGTTATCCATCCATTAATATGTTATCCATT
>SNQJ01S0092833.1:49933-73756 GCA_010110895.2 Picea sitchensis | reverse complement strand
AGTCCTCCTAGAGGACATAAGACTAAATGCCCTGCTTTCCTGTGCAGTTATATCTTAGTAGTATTAATCTCATTTGCCGGCACCTTGGGGGAGTCATCCCCAAAATCGCCTTGGCTTAAGGGAAACTAATACTTTTGTGTTGATTTATGCTTAATGGTAAAATTATCTAGTTAGTAGTCACACATAGTTTCCTTTTTCAAGTTTATCTCATATGCTCATAATCTCATGCTTAACGATTGAATGATTTAATATGTTCTTCAAATGATAGATATTGAGTTACATTAATCATTTAGCTTGATTACTTCTAGCATATGTGGCTTAGTCTTTGGGTTTAAAGATCTTAGTGTAACTTGTTCAATCTTTTCTTTCTCATGCTTACATCTTACATATGATTTAACACTTTCACATACATGGTTGATGGTAGATCTTAAGTCATAAGTTTAATAGTGTTGATGTGATGCTCATGGTTTAATGTTCTTTCTTTTATTGTGGCATAATTTCACATGCTAAGTCATTTCGTTTTCAGATCTACTTTCTATAGCTCTCATTAAAGTTTAAGTTATCTTGCTTCATGGTTATCTTCTCATACACATAATTAAATTTTCTTTCATGCAAGTTTAATTTTCTGTTATTGCAGCAAGTTGTTCTTGCCTAATATCTCACACTTAAGCTTGCAATCTTTATGTGGAATGTTCTATAATTAATTGGTATATCTTGTGTATCATTTCCATATAATTTCATGTGGTGAATGCTTTTATTTTCAAGCTGTTTAACACACTTTTATAAGCAATTTTGCTCACGGCCATACCCTTAAACGTTCATTTTTAAGTGCCTAAAACTTGTCTAAAATACACCCAACACATCTAAAAACCCACCCGAGGGTCATAATAACACTTAGGAACATTTTTAGGGGCTTCATTCAGCCATCTCCACCATCTAAAACGGGTGGGAGGAAAACAACGGAGGGTAGTGGCGGGGGACCGTCCCGTGGTTTCGTTGGGGAGATCATTTCCGGGAAGTACTCCTACTGTCAGGGCTGACCGAAGAAGCTAGGGTAAGGCCTCGTTAGCCTTACTATCTTGAGCACCGGGCAGTCATTTGGCCAAGGGAGGAGGAGGTTTGAAGCACACATATAGTTTAGGGGGAAAGGGAATTAAAATTGATAAAATCTTTAAGAAACTCTTTAAATACATAGTTGCATAGAACACCTTTGTATGTTTGGGGTAGATGTATTGATAGGAACACATCATTGGTGACAATATCATTTGTTTATCTTATGTGCAACTTGATGGTTAATATCTCCTATGTCTAAGTGAATGTTTGGGTAATCTTTGAAATATCTTGTTAATTGATTGTTGTGGTGTGAATCAAGAAAGAGGTGAGTATCCCACTTGGGGAGGCATCACTTTCTTTGATTCTTGAGTGCTTTTGTGATTGTAGCCAATGAAGGCAGTCCAATAGAGCAAGTGTTATTGGGGCATGCTTGGCAAATTGTTGAACACTTACATTTTCTTGTATATTGTATATCTTGTTGTATATTTGTGAATGGTGTAATAACTTGTAATACTTAGTGTTCTTTTCTATAAGTAACAACAACCTTGGGGTTTTGGGTAGTTTGAATTGATTTACTTGTAAACTTGTTGTAATTGTTGCCGCCTTATACACACTGTTATCCCCGATATCTAGTGAATCAAGAAAGAGGGTGAGTATCCCACTTGGGGAGGCATCACTTTGATTCTTGAGTGCTTTGTGATTGTAGCCAATGAAGGTGGTCCAATAGAGCAAGTGTTATTACTAGCATGCTTGGCAAATTGTTGAACACTTGCATTTTCTTGTATATTGTATATCTTGTTGTATATTTGTAAATGGTGTAATAACTTGTAATACTTAGTGTTCTTTTCTATAAGTAACAACAACCTTGGGGTTTTGGGTAGTTTGAATTGATTTACTTGTAAACTTGTTGTAATTGTTGCCGCCTTATACACACTGCTATCCCCGACATCTAGGGATAATTAGGAGATCATGTCTCGAGGCCCACATGGTCCCAGACATGGAGTACCGAGATAGGAGCTTAATTTGAGCATGGTCATCCCCGGAGGACCCATCTTCTTCTTCTGCACCAAGATTTTGTCCTCGCCAAAGAAGACAAATTCTCTCTGTCACTACCGCCTCGGGCTTGCACGAAAAGGCCTGCTCCATGAGGTAATTGGTCCGAGGTATCATGGTATGTGTTAAGTTTGATCATTATAGACTTCTTATGTATGCATTAGATCTCTTTCATTTCCTTTATAACCTGCTGGACTTTTACACTAATCCACTTGACCATTGCTAGGGGTGATTGATGGGTAGCTTAGCGAAAGTTGGTATCCATGGCTTTTGGTTAGCCACCAAAGGGGTTTGAAGATCATCAGCCCCGCCCCCTTCATACTATCACTTTTCCATCTTTTACCAACTTCTTTTACCCCACTCATCCATCCCATTCCCCTAGTCTGCCATTAGAGGACCATCCGGGTACATCTTGTCTTGTGGGAAGAAGGGGCCAAAAGGCCCGTGGGAGGTAAAAAGTACCGTAAAAGATAAAAGCCATAGGAAAATCAAAATCTAGAGATGCTTCTCAGCCTTGTAATCCCCGAGAAGGCAGTAAAAGTCCTCTCATAAGAAACCGAGGGATCCCAAGAAAATGATAAATAAATAAGTGCAAGACTCCTAACTAAGAGGATGGGAGGTCTCATCACTTGAAAGCCTGCCCATTATGTCTCAGGGTATTTAGCGGTATGACATTATTACCCATCTCGGCCTACCACACTGTGGCAAGGACCTTTGGTTTGTTATCGGACGGTTTGTAGGAGAGGTCCAAAGGCTTGAGTCAGGGATTGAAACCAGCGTAACAGGAACTCCCCCACCCATCGTCACCTCGATGTGGCCTTTTCATTTAGGAGGGCAAGTCCAAGGGAGACGTCCAAAATTCAATCTGATACCGAAGGAGAATGAATAAAGACCAAGTCAAAGGAAACCCTTCCATGCATTGATGTCTGATATAAGATAGTCACCACTACTAATGTACCTGCCATAGACAAAGACATTAAAATCAGAGTGTACTCTTCTTGGCAAAGGGTTAGAATTTCATAAAACCAATGACTATCTCTAATACATGAGTAATTAATAATGCTATTATTGACGGCTTCTCTAATGATGGCTATAGCTAAAAAGACTATAATCACTTCAATAAAAGCATAAAAGACAAATAGCATTCAATGTGTGCAATTTAAACCATGCATCATACTATCAATGCATTAATGTGTCAAATCAAGCTCATATATTGTGCTGCCACGTCACTATTATATAATGTGTCTTATTACAAAAGGTGACGTCAGCGTCAAATTGATAGACCAAAAATAATGACAAAGAGCAAAATCGTTTTATCAATTTTAGCTTACACAAGCAATTATTATTAACTCAATGTCAAACAATAGAGTCATTAGATGTCAAAACGCTTAAGTGGTGTATAAACAAGAAAAGGAGGACGTCATAGCTATGCTATTTTTGGTGTTCCAGTTAGCTAGCCAAAGTGGATCGCTTTTGATACTTTCAACCAAAGAAAATGCAATTTGGATTCCACTACATAAAGAAAGAGGAGATACTTAACTTTCTATCCAAGCAAAATTCAAAATTAGGCCAATTCCATGTCCTCTTAAAGTTAATCCTAAAATCAGCTATGGTTAGTAGGTAGGTTAGCTAGTTTGTACTCTTGAAAGAGTTTTGAGAAGATTTAAGGCATAACAAGCTCAAGCAAGAGGTTCTAGACTAGTGCCCTTGGGTTAATGGAGTCAAAAAGAAGGGTAGCTAATGGTTTAGAAGGACTTCAAACCTAGGGGACACAAGCCTAGGTTTAGTGGTGCGCGCTAAGGCCACTAACCCTAACCCTAAAGATACACTATCTAGGTGTATTATAAGCTAGCCTAGTGCTTCAATCTTCCCTAGGGACTTTCTTGGCAAAACGCAAGGCTAGCTTAAGAGTAGAAGTCTATGGCTGAAAAAGTGTTGCTATGGCAAGGCTTTCTCAAAACCCTAGAAGTAAACCCTAGGTGTAAATCAATTAGGCCTAGAATCACTCTCTTTCTTCAACTTGTTCTTAAAACTAGCACAAGATAAAGAAGGGTTAGTGTAGCTAAAGCTAGGTTAAACCCTCTAGAATCGTGTGTGTAAAATGGCTTCTTAATGTTTATGCTATGGGACATGAAGCTTCCTCAACCTACTTGTGTGTAGGCTCTAGGTTTCAAGGATGAAGAAAATCAAGATAACAATAAATGTAAATGCTACACCACAACCATTCAATCAAGAAGCTTTGAAGAATAACACTTACAAGATCATGAAGAAACATGCATCCATACCTCCCTAGTTGTAAACCTTCCAATAGCATATAACACCACTTCCACCAAGAAATAAGACCTTCAAGAAGCTGCTTACCACCTCTAAGAGACAAAAATGCAAGACAAGATTAGAAGTCTCTCCAAATGAGAGCAAGTTATGTTATGATCAATAAGAGGGAAAAACATCCCCATTTATACAATACTTTTGACCTTAAAATTAAAAATAGGTCAACAAAATAGCCTTTATTATGGCTAATAAACGCTTTTAAATCATTTGTCACTTTACATGCTAAATGCCAAAAATAAGCAGAAAATACGGAGACGCCAAGCCCCTAAAGGGAGACGCTAGCCCTCTTAGGGCATGACAAAAACCAAATGAGCAAAACGTTGCCCTCCCCGCTCCAAAGATCATCCCACACTGCAAGCAAACAAGCCTAAGAAAGCCGCTTACGTATACCCTTCCGGAAATCATCCGGAAGATCAATGGTGGGCGCCCCGGCCCATCATGGTCCACGCCCACCGCTGTGTCGATCCCCATAAGCCATGATCTATGCTAAAACGTCCCGATGAGGGCGCTCTTCTTCTTCTCTCTGCATGGGCTCATCATACATCTGTCCTGCCGGGCCGCCATCCTTAACGTCTATCCGAGGCTCTTCAAATTCCATGGAGGTCCTAACTAATCATCTCCCTATGTGTACTGGTCCAAATGTTACCTGTTTGTCGTGCATGGTCCTGCACATCGAAGGTTACGCCCTCCAGGGGCTTATCACTCCTAGACATCATAGCAAATGTAAATCAAATTCATCATTAAAATTATCAAATGTATGCACAACACCCCTCTAACAAATCTTCTAATAGCTCAAAAGACCTTACACAAACCCACTACATACAAAGTCAAAGCAACCAGCAGCAAACCTATTGGCTAATACCCACAAGAACTGAAAAGTCAAGAAAGGCTATCCAAAACATGTATAGACGTGATATGGTTTTTAGGGATGTCTGGTTATAGTTAGACCTAGGGTCGGTGTCGTCTGTCGGTGCCTTTGCAGGAGGCCATTTCATCTCGGCCATGGATGCAATTTTCCAAGCCCCTTGCCTTATATTTCCTTTTATTTATTTTCATACAAGCCTTGACAATAAAGAGGACAATCGCCTTGGCTAGGTGGCCGAGCTCTGACAAAGCACACTCACTCAGTATCTTCGTAAATGGTATCGGGCTCGTGATGAGATCTCTTCCTTGGCCATGCAACCAGCTGGTCATCACCGGCTTGGTAACCGATGGTGGCAGCAATGTCATCACAAATACCTATGAACATACCGGGTCACCGATGAGACCTCCCATCCTCTAGTTAGGTCTTGCACTCTATTTATTTAATATTTTCTTAGGGTCCCCGCCTTATGAGGCTTTTTATTGCCTTCTGGATCCCGGCTAAGCATCTCTAGGTTTTGGCTTCTATGGCTTTTATCTTTTACCGCTTACCTCCCTGTGCCTTTAGCCCCTCTTCCCACAAGACAAGATGTACCTGTGATGGTCCTCCCACGGCCACTAGGAGTGGGAAAGGATGAGCCAGTTTTAAGATGAAAAAGTGAGAAAATGAGGGGAGCGACGATGGTTCTTCAAACCCCTTTGGTGGCTAACTAAACCCATGAATACCAACTTAAGCCACCCAATCAATCACCCCACAAGTGGTCAAGTGGATTAGTGTAAGATCCAAGCAAAATATCCAAAGTGAAAGAGATCTAATGCATACATAAGAAGGTTATAATGATCAAATATGACACATACCATGATACTGACCAATTACCTCATGGAGCAAGAGCCTTTTCTCGAGCAAGACCGCTTCCAGAGGATGGAGGTCGGTATCACGGGTGACAAGTCCGCCGAGAAGAAGAAGGTGGGTCTCGGTGACCATGCTCGTGTCAAGCCCGCTTCCTAGATCTAATATGTCTAGGGACCATGTGGGCCTTCGAGACATGATCTCCTAGTTATCCCTTAGATATCTGGGATAACATCCGCCTAACTTGGGACAAGCGCCAATCATAGAGCGATGAGAACCTCAAAGAATCTCGATGTAGACCTGTGACCTGCTCACTCTTGACAAAAGGGCATCAGCGATAAGAGATGGGGTGGTATTGGCACCCCGTAAAGCAATATAATGTGCATATAGGCGTAGTAAATGTGCATATCAGCAATAAGTAAATGTGCATATCGCACCTATAAATGCAAGATATAAAGTAACATAATTAATTATACTTACTCCGCTCTACCGGGCAAGTTGATGGGAATAAACAACTAATGTAGCCAATCCAAAGAATGTTCCTCGATAATTCGCTTTGTGCTTCATCATAAACCAAAAACAATGATACATCAAGCAAAATATGTCAAGGAGTTAGAATATACACTGCGATCATCGGAAAAGTCAATCTAACTCATGGAGGCGTGGGTGGAGGGTCGTAAATCTTGCCAAGTCCATCTCGAGGAAAGCACCTAACTCTATCCAAGAAAGGGTCATAAAAGTACAAGGTTCAGAAACGGACACAAAGGGCCCAGTAGATTGGTTACCTAGGACATCTTCACTTTTTAAGGGAAGGATTGACAAAAGTTCAATAGATGGTCGGGCAATCATCAAGAGTGGAGGTTAAAACACCATTGAAAAAGTATCTGACAACACAACCTTTGAAAACTAGGGTTTGCCTAGGAGGGAAACTCAAAATGAAAAGGGTACTTCCCAACTACAACTAATGGAGCAAGGCAAAGAAATAACCGGGTGGTTGGGAAGAAAAGTCGAGTAATCTCCTTAAAGCAAACAATGTCTATACTCGTAGCAAAGTCTGAACACAACGATGGTTGGTCGGTAATCTTCTTTATAAAAAGGATTCAAGTGGTCAACATACTCATCAAACATCTCAAGGTAAGATCGAAAATCATCTCAAAGACAAGGTACTAGGCCCGTCCCTGGTGTTTTGAAGGCTACAAGTAAAGACTTCATCTCCTTTGTGCCACTGGTCACGTGTAATCCACCGAGACAACCGCAAGGGCAACGACTGGAGATGAATCTCAGTGTCATAAATGGGATCAGATTACAACCAAAGTATCCTAACCTACGCCTCCCAACATGTATGAATTCATCAAATCGGCTATGTCGTAAGTATTAGTATCATAACATGGGGAGTCAAAACATCCAATACTTTTTCACTCTTTGTATCACAAGGCAAATAACCATGTAAAATTTGGAAGGGGAAACAATGTACCCTTCGCTAATCCTTCCCGGCAAAGCAAGAGCTTCAAGTATTTGACTCATCATCTTCCCTCCCTCCTTCTTTCTGGCGGTAAAGCATCATCATCAAGATCTATGGAGTGAGGGTAATTCATCGCTTTCTTCTTGTGCGTGCACTTCAAGACTCCTGTTTTCGCAAGCGCGATAGAATGTTTCTTCATCTTTGATTTCATAGCAAGGGACTTCTATTTCATCAGAGGCTTCCATTTCTTCTTCTGCCTTCCGAATACGGTGTCATTAGTATCTTGAAATGGAAAGTGACTAACCTCTTCTTCATACTTTGTTTACTGTGAGGAAATGTGTTCTTGCACGCTCTTGATCAATGGAGGAGCATTGTGGATGCTTCATTATCCTGCCTGATTCTTGCTCCTCATCCACGCTTCATTCTCACAAATAAAACTTTTTCCTTCTTTCTTGTGCATCTTTAACAAAGGTTTTATGGGAGATAGATTCCTCACAGGCCGAGAATGTCCATGGCACCAATCTCGGTGACGAAAAGATCCCTCTCTATTTGCATAGCCATTTTGTGAGCTTCGTGAAGTGTGTTTTTTGGCTCTTGCTTGTTTAGAGGGGAACTCAAGTGTTCCCCAAGTCCATTAGTATAAAGGTAAACAAGGTAATTTATTCCTTCGTGGATCTACGTATTTGAGGGAAATTGTGGTAAAGTGACTTCCCGAATCTAAAACAGTAATCTCCTCGACAGCTTCGGGATTCTGCTATCTTACATCTTCAAGTCCCCTTTTAGCAACGCATCGTGATATCTTCTAAGTTTCATGGCCCATTCTTGCAAGAAAACCCTTTCAAACATGCCATAGAATCACGCCGGGCAGTGAGCCATTATACCATCTTTTGGCTTCTCCATGCAGGGAGGCGAGAAGAGCTTCATCACCAAGTCTTCACTCTCATCATCATCAGTGGAAGGCCTAAGAATTTCCAAAATCTTCTTAGGTGGGACTTGGGACAAATTCATCAAGCATGAAAACGAGGGAGAAACCCTCATAATGAGGGGGCATTTTCCGATATCCGTGGATTTTACTCCATATCTAAAGGTCTATAGCTTCCTCGGGTCCCATTATGGCCATTGTTGACTTTGGTTATTATTAGTGGACGCTGCTTAGTTTCCTTTGAAACTACCAAAGAAATAGGGGAAAGGCTTGTGGAGTCGCTGTGTAAGCAAGGCTTAACAAAGATATGTCGCTGAGGAAGGTAGACCTTGTTTCTAAGAACTACGCTTAAACAAATATCGTGCATCGGTTTGTAGGAGAGGTCCAAAGGCTTGAGTCAGGGATTGAAACCGTCGTATCAGAGCTTCCCACCCATTTTCACCTCGATGGGGGGCTCTTTTCTATTTAGGAGGGCAAGTAAAAGGGAGACGTCCCTAAAGTAAATCTGGATAAATGAAGGAGAATGAATAAAGACCAAGTCAAAAGGAAAAACCCTTGCACGATTGATGCCGATATAAGATAGTCACCACTGCAATGTACCTGCCATAGACAAAGACACAGAAACTAGAGTGTACTTGCAAGGATTAGCACTTCATAAAAACCAATGATCATCTCTAATACATGAGCAATATTGAATGCTATTATTGACGGTCAATGATACTAATAAAGCAAAGACTATAATCACTTCCTCAATAATAAGAGCATAAAGACAAATAGCATTCAATGTGCAATTTAAACCATGTATCATACTATCAATGCATTAAATGTGTCAAATCAAGCTCATATATTATACTGCTAGTGTCACTATATAATGTCTTGCTACAAAAGGTGACGCCGCCTTTCAAATTGAGAGACCAAAAATAATGCCAAAGAGCAAAAAACGTTTTATCAATTTAGCTTACACAAGCAATTATTAACTCAATGTCAAACAATAGAGTCAGCTTAGATGTCAAAAACGCTAAGGTGTATAAACAAGAAAAAAGGAGATACACACAGCCTATGCTATTTTTGGTGTTCTCGCAGTTAGCTAGCCAAAGTGTACGTTTTGATACTTTCAACCAGGAAAAATGCAATTTGATTCCACGCTACAAAGAGGAGACAGGTCAAACTTTCTATCCAAGCAAAATTCAAAAATAAGGCCACCGTTGTCCTCTTAAAGTTAATCCTAAAATCAGCTAGGTTAGTAGGTAGGTTAGCTAGGCTCTGTACCTGAAAGAGTTTGGAGAAGATTTGCTGCATGGGTCAGCTCAAGCAAGAGGTTCTAGACTAGTGCCTTGGGTTAATGGAGTCAAAGGAGCAGCTAATGGTTTGAAGGACTTCAAACCTAGGGACAAGAGGCCTAGGGTTTAGGCAGGTTGCTAAAGCAAGGCCATTAACCCTAACCCTAAAGATAAAAGGCTTATCTAGGTGTAGCTAAAGTTAGGCCTAGTGCTTCAATCTTCCCTAGGACTTTCTTGGCAAACGTACATAGCTTTAAGGAGAAGTCTATGGCTGAAAAGTGTTAAGCATGGCAAGGTTTCTCAAACCCTAGAAGTAAACCTAGGTGTAAATCCAATTAGGCCTAGAATCACTTTCTTTTCTTCAACTTGTACTAAAACTAGCACAAGATAAAAGAAGGTTAGTGTAGCTAAAGCCAGGCTAAACCCTCTAGAATCAAAATGGCTTAATGTTTATGCTAAGGGGACATGAAGCCACGACCTACTTGTGGCTCCCTAGGTTTCAAGGATGAAGAAAATCAAGATAACAATAAATGTAAATGCTACACCACAACTATTCAATCAAGAAGCTGAAGAAAATAATTTGCATAAGATAGTGAAGAAACATGCATCCATACCCCAGTTGTAAACCTTCCACAGCATATAACACCACTTCACCAAGAATAAGACCTTCAAGAAGTTGCTCTACCACCTCCAAGAGACAAAATGCAAGACAAGAGCTAGAAGTCTCTCCCAATGAGAGCAAGTTATGTTATGATCAATAAGAGGGAAAAACATCTCTATTTATACAATACTTTGACCTTAAAATTAAAAAATACGTCAACAAAATAGCCGCCAAGGCTAACAAATTCAGCTTTTAAATCATTTGTCACTTTACAACCCTAAAATACCAAAATAAGCAATATGGAGGACGCTGCCCCTAAAGGGAAACGTTAGCCCTCTTAGGGCATGAAAAAACACCAAATAAGTGGAACGTTACCCCTCCTGGGCCTCCAGCATCATCTCACACGTACAGCCTAAGAAAGTCGCCACTGCCCCTCGAAATCGCCCAACATCAATGGTATGCCCCGGGCCCATCATGGTCCACGCCCACCTCGCTGCCGTGGGGCTGATCCCCATGGGCCATGATCTATGCCAAAACGCCCTAATGAGGGCATCCTTCTTCATCTCCTTCCTCCTCTGCAGGCCTGACATCGGTCTCCGCCGCCATCTCTAACGTCTATCTCGATGGGTTTAGCTCCCATGGAGGTCCAACTATCTCCCATGTGCACTGATCCTCTAGTACCAGTCCGCCGGGCATGGTCTCCAAGAGACATCAAAAGCTACTTCCTGTGGGCTCATCACCCTAGACATCATAGCAATGTAAATCAAATCTCATCATTAAATTATCAAATGTATGCACAACACCCTAACAAATTCCTCTAATAGCTCAAAGACCTTACACAAACCCACTACAAAGTCAAAGCAACCAAAGGGCAACTTATTAGGTCAATACCCACAAGAACTCGAAAGTTTCAAAGGGTTATCCAAAAACATGTATAGTGACGTGATATGGTTTTAGGGATGTCTCGTTATAGTCAGACCTAGGGTCGTGTCGCCTGTAAGTGCCTTTTGTAGGAGGCGAGCTATACCTGGCCATGGATGCAATTTTTCCAAGCCCTTATTGCCTTATCTTTTCTTTTTATTTATATTTTGCTACAAGCCTTGATAAAGAGGTGACACTCTGCCTTGGCTAGGTGGCCAGAACATAAAGGTTACCTACTAGTATTTTCAAGCAGTAAATGAGAGGGCTCATGATGAGGCTCCCTTTCCTTCAGCCATGCAACCAAAGGTCAATGTCTTCCGCTTGCAACCAGACAGGCAATGTCATACCGCTAAATACCTATGAACATAATAAATGGCCAGTGATGAGACCTCCCATCCTCTTGTGTTAGGTCTTGCACTTCTATTTATTTATCATTTTCTTTAGGGTCCCTCAGTTTCTTAACGAGAGGCTTTTATTGCCTCTCTGGGATCCCCTGCATGGAAGCATTCTAGGTTTTGGTTTTCCTATGGCTTTTATCTTTTACCAAATGCTTTTACTCCCTGCCTTTTTTAGCCCCTTCTTCCACAAGACAAGATGTACCCAGATGGCCTTTAGAAAGACCATCCAGTTGCATCTTGTCTTGTGGGAAGAAAAAGTGATAATATGAGAGGAACGGACGATGGTTCTTCAAAACCCCTTTTGGTGGCTAACTAAAAACCCATGAATACCAACTGTTAAGCTACCCAATCAATCACTCCCAACAAGGGTCAAGTGGATTAGTGTAAGTATCCAAGTACTATCCAAAGTGAAAGAGATCTAATGCATACATAAGAAGGTTATACTGATCAAATAAGTGACACATACCATGATACTGGACCACTACTCCTTCATGGAGCAAGAGCTCTTTTCCTGATGCAAGCACTGCCGTAGTGATGAGGCTGGTACTGGCCAAGGTGACAAGTCCGGCCGAAGAAGAAGGTGGTCCTCCAGACCATGCTCAAATGCCTCCTCGCCTGTGACTCCATGTGTCTAGGACCATGTGGGCCTCGAGACATGATCTCCTAGTTATCCCTAGATATCGGGATAACAGTCAATGGCCAAAAGGAAGGGGTCTCATCACTTGTTCTCTCATTTCAAGATAATTGTGGGTAACGCTGTCATCTCCGGCCACCTAGCCAAGGCAGTGTCCTTCTTTGTCAAGGCTTGTAGCAAAATATAACAAAGAAAGATAAGGCAATAAGGGCTTCAGAAAAATTGCATCCATGATTCGGCATAAATACTGGCCCTACGAAGGCACCCACATACGACACCATCCCTAGGTCTGATTATGACTAGATATCCCTAAAACCACATCACGGCCACTATACATGGTTTGAATAACCTCTCAAGGAAACTTCTTCCATTCTTATGGATATTAGGCCCAATAGGGCTGTTTCTTTGGTTGCTTTGATTGTGTATAGTGGGCTTGTGTAGGGTCTTTGAGCTATTAGAAAACTTGTTAGAGATGTTGTGCATATATTCGAGCAAATTTAATGATGAAATGTGATTTGCATTGCCATGATGTTTTGGACTAGAGCCTCGGAGGGCGAGGCTCTTTGATGTGCGGTGACCATGCCCTACGGACAGTAATGATCTATGCACATGGGAGATGATCAGTTTGGATCTTCATGGGGCTGAAGTGCCCATCATATGGATTCTGGGATGGCAGAGGCAGGATGTTTGTGTGACGAGCCCATGCACAAAGAAGAGGGATCATCGTGATCGCTCTTTTAAGCAGAGACCATGGCATGGGGATCACTCTTGCGCTTGGATCGACCTAGTTGGATCGTGACGCCACCAGTACAGTGATTGACGCATTCTGTGGGCGCTTAAGATGTTAGGCTTGATATAATGCAGGACAGTTGGCCGGAGCCCTAGAGGGCAACGCCTTGCCTCGGCTTGATGGTTATTGAGCCCTAAAAGGGCCAACGTCTCCCTTTAGGGGCTTGACGCCTTTGATTCTTTTCTCAAGCCATTTTGACATTTTAGCATGTAAAAGTAACAAAAGATTAAAAATCGAACTCTGCTAGCCTTGTTTGGCTATTTTGTTGAATCTATTTTTAATTTTAAGGTCAAAGTATTGTATAAATAGAGGATGTTTTTCCCTCTTTGATCATAACATAACTTGCCTTCATTTGGGAGAGATTTTAGCTCTTGTCTTGTTCTTTGTCTCTTGGAAGTGGCAAACTTTGGAGGAGTTATTTCAGAAGTGGTGCATATACATTGGAAGGTTTACAACTAGGAATGGTTAATGCTTCTTCATGATCTTGTAAGTGTTTTTCAATAAACTCTCTTGAGTGAATGGTTGCTGTTTAACATTTGCATTTATTGTTATCTTGTTGTTATTTGCTTTAACCTTCAAACCTTTGTGTGGAGCCAACAATTAACAAGCAGGTCGGCTTATGTCCCCATAGCATGTTTATAGCCATTGATTCTCTAGAGGGTTTAGCCCAGCCATAGCTACACTAACCTTCTTTTATCTTGAGCTAGTTCTTGCATAAATTGAAGAAAGAAGTGATCCTAGGCCTAATTCAATTTACACCTAGGCTTACTTAGGGTTTATGAGAAGCCTTGTATTGAGCAAACACTTTCATCTCTAGATTCATGCTTTGAGCTAGCCGCTTTTTGCCAAGAAAGTCTTAAGGAAAGGATTTCAGCTCTAGGCCTAGCTTAGCCACACCCCAGGTAAGTCTTTTTCTCCTTAGGTTGGTTAGTGGCCTTGCTTTAGCAACACCATTAAACCCTAGGTCTCTTTGTCCTTAGGTTTGAACTCTTTCTAAACCATTGGGTCATACTTCCTTTTGACTCCATTAACCCAAGGCACTAGTCTTAGAAACACTTGTTTGAGCTTGTTATGCCTTAGAACCTTTTCAAACTACTTCAAATTTTTGGTAAAACCCTAATTAACCCAGCATCTAACCCTAGCTAGTTTTTAGGACTAACCTTAAGAGGACAACGCTACCCAGAATCAACTTTGCTTGATAGGAAAGGAAAGGCCTTGTCTCTTTTATAGCCGTGGAGTTAAATTTAACTTTGGCCGGTTGATTTTGTCAAAATTCAACACCATTGTCTAGCTAACCTGCTGAACACCAAAACTTATATAGGGTCGACGCCATACTCTCTATTATTTGTTTATACCTGCAATGTTGTGACATTTGGCAGCTTTATTGATTAACATTGAGTTAATAATTGTATCTCTGTGCTAATTTGACAAAACGTTTCTTCTCTTTGTCATCATTTTGGTCCATTGATTAAAGCCGACACATACCTAGTGTAGCAACAATATAGGTGACGCAAAGATTCTGTATGTATATGAGCTGATTTGGACATTGCATTAATGATATGATACATGGTTTAATTGTACACATTGAATTCTCTTGATATACTTATTAAAGAAGTGACTCTTCCCTTTGCTTGATAATCAATCATCATTGACTTCTTTAATAATTATATTTATTCATTGCTCATATATATTATGATGAAGATAGTCATTAGTATTTTGAAGTACTGTAACCCACGCAAGCATATATTCTAGCTTTGTTGTCTTGTCTCAAGAAACAAAAGCATCCACTGGAAGAACTTCTCCCGACTATCTCACCTAAGCAAGAATCTGTGAAAGGGAACTTAATCTTGGTCTTTTATCCTTTAGCCCTTCTTTTTACTCAGATTGCCTTAGTGACGTCTCCCTTCGACTTGCCCCCCTAAATAGAAAGATCCCCCCAACGAGGTGACAGTAAGTGGGGGAAGCCCCTGCTTACGCTTGCCGTGCCCCGACTCAAGCTTTCAAACCTTCCTACAAACTGTATGATAACATTGTCACACCTTTGGGAGACGGGAAGAAATCTTCAATCCACTATTGCAGGTCTCAGCAAGTGAGAGTTAAGGTGTCACACCTAATTCTCAACTCCTCCGTTTAGGCCAACTCCTGGGCTAAGGGGTAGTCCCCAATAAATATACTAAGGCCTTTGCCAAGTACAAGAAAAATTAAATCTAGAGTTTATTGCTTTCTTCAACCGGAAATATGAACATTCATTTACCACGATATATATATATAATCAAATTAACTTGCATCAAAGGATACTAAGAAACGCTTGTCAGGTGCAAGTTATCATTTCATCAACAGCAACCAAATTATGAAATGTGAAGCCCGTGGGTTTTGCTTGTAATGATTGAGACCAGTCTTTAAAGAGAGTCGTGGGGCAATGTAGTTCAAGGTGGTTTTTATTAAGGGTAAATTACAGTTCAATTAGTGAAGGGTTTGGCCTCCTTTGGAGGTTAATTCTTAGCTTGGAAACTTGCGGAGAACCATACCGAAACCCAAATGGTCTCACCAAGAGTTCACTTTAAAGTGCCGATGTCCAAACGGTGGAAGTCAGTGTCCCCGAGAGGGCCCGCCTTTGGTACTCGTGTCACTCTGCCCGCACATCAAATTAACAACTTCCTGGCCTATCCCCACTAGATCTATCATCCATCACCAGCTCAAGAAGCGAACTTACTCACCATCGAGACAAGCTCGAACTAGAAGGGTCAGGAACAAAACCGAGTCGAGGGGAATTTGGTTTATTTTATGCAAAATAAAGTGTGAACTAATTATTAAGTCCATCACCACCTGTGCCCCTTTCGAGGTCAATGAGGGGATGGTTTATTTTACAAGATAAAAGGAAACGTTTGACTAATTACTAAGTCCATCGCCGACCGTGCCCCTCGAGGTCATTGAGGGACTGGCTTATTTGCCAAATTGAAACATCAATTTGAAATCTTAATCTAACAATTATTGTTCTACTTTGCGTGTTGAAAAAGAAATTAATCTAAGCTAACAACTGTGCAAAATTGACAAAATTACCATTAAATAATTTCACTCCCTGGTGTTTGAAGAGCGTGAGCTTGTAGCCCGCTTATTTTATTATGACTTTTGTACAATGATTATTAGGATGACTTGTGAGCATTCATTAGGGGGCCTACAAGCTGACAAGCAAAGTTTAAATAAAGCAATATGAAGAAAATGCACTGTGGGTCCCTGATGCCCTAATCCCGCCCAAACGAAAGTGAATCCCTCCTCTTCTATCTGTTCACCAACCTGCACAAACAGAAAGCAAACAAGGATAAAGATGCCCAAAAACACTTTTAGAAGTGTCTTAAGTTATGAATCACAACTTCAAAAAATTTAAGTTATTTCGGCAATTTTCGGCAGAAAATTAACTAAGGAACTCAAGCTAAAAGCAAGTTTCCTTAGGGTCCTTTTCTTGCTGTTATAAAACAGAAATGCAGAGGTACTATAATTACTAAATATGACTTGAAAGCTTTAAGAAAGAGACTACTCTTTTTAGCTTATGAAATTTTAGAAAGAAAAGCAAGCTAAAAGAAGAGTAGACTTTTCTTATGCTAGATCTTAATCAATTAGATGAAACTTGTAAGTACAAATCAGATCTAGTTTATCTTATGCATGTAGACTTAGATAATCAGAATTTGAAATAAGAATGAATCTAAGCAATTTGCATTTCCACAAAGTAACCAAGATTTTAAATTTTCTTTGAGAAATAGAGAAAGGAGAAGAGTAGCCCCTTTAAACCCTTGGGCAATGGAGTCTTCTTGGTATGGAAGAGGGACTATTATCCTTTTTTGAATCTTGAAAATGAAGAGGATGCAAACAAGCCCACTTCCTCTGTAAGTATGAAATCCCAAGCTTCAACACACTTACAAACACAACACCAAATAGTAGTGTCCTTTACACATGAAGTCTAGAAAGCATGTTAATCAAATAAGAAAACATAAATTCCTTTGATTACATATGAGCATCAACAAGATTTAAAAATGCAAGCAAGCTTTAGTAAACCTTTTATTGAAAGAAAGATAATTTGATCTTAGAAGCAAAACAACAAGTTCACTAGATCAAAGCTACAATCCAACAATTGAAATATAGTGCATCAAAGCAATTTCACCTCATAGATTGGTACATGACAATGAACATCCACACATAGATCCACACAAGTTGACCTCCAAAGTCTTTTGATTTATTCCAATATAAAATGTTACAGCAATAGCATAAGAGCTTTCTTCTTCAAACTCCAACTCACAAGCAAATAAGAGGAAGATCTCACATATTTATACAAAGGAGGGCGATGGCCTCCTCAAGGAGGGCTAATTCACACAGGAGAGAATGGGTTGCCAAGTGGAGGAGGATATAGGGTGATACCTCCATCCCTACCAACAAGTGTCAATCAACATCATGAACAAAGGAGAAAGCGCCACTTCAAGAGCTTGTGGGCTGCCACCTCAAGAGGACGCCAGAATTAACCATCCTGATCATTTGATCAGATGATTATTCTGATGAACATTTTATTTAATTTGAGGAGATGACATTTAGTCCAAAAATGAGCATCCCCATGGCCCATTTGGTGCCCAAATACCACTTTTTAATGTATATTTATTTTTAATTAAAAAATCACTGACTCCGCAATTTTTAATTAACTCCAAAAATTAAAAACCTAAAAGGGACTTAGTACATTTCATAAGACTCTGTAGGAGGATGTTTGGCATGGTAATATATATCTATTACTAGGTTAGATCCATGCTCAAGCCTCCATGCTCAAAGCCTAACCATGGGCATATACACCAACTCTGGAGGGATTGAGTGAAAAAACTCATAAATTATAAATTGCCCAAAAGCGCAAAATATATAATTAGTAAGTGAAAAACACTCCAAAGTATAACTCACGCTTAAGAATTCCTGAGGGTATTAAGCCTTTACAAATTCATCATGCCAACACCTCTATTACAATTTTATGGAAATGTAAGCAACCAGTGGTCTTTAGGACCGGCTGAATTTCTGAACTCTCAATTTTGAACAACAATGTTCAATCTTTGCTCACCGGAAAATTCACCATGGTAGCAACTCTTTGGTGGATAATAAAGAATAAACCACCCTTACACCCTAGTTATCCTTAATGTTGCCCAACCTTAAGCACTAGCCCTTTAGTTGACTTAGGGAAAGTGTTGTTTTTCATTTAGATTAAGGCTTGCACTCTGTACAGAGCAGCTTGAACATCCTGTGTGTCAGTTTTCCCCTTAGCCTTTAACCAATTAAAATTAACTCCTAGAACATTAACTTTAAAATTAACTTAGTAACTACTAGGGACTACCCCCCTTGGCTTCCCTTGGAGTAAGCCTAGAAGGAAGAAGTTCCAGTCAAGGTGACAGTGTGGACTTGGAACTTAGACATTGTGTCTCCGAGGGCACACTAAGTGAGTTGGACTTAGCTCACGTTGGCAAGTGTGCATTAGGACGGCAACAGTTAGCTACAGCAATATGATGGATATGAACAGAAAATATCAAATCACAAGAAGTAAGAAGTGTGAAAAGATCTTGATGGAAAACTCCCTCTTGAGACTATCCCAACAACACCTTAGAGGCAAACCTGCAAAACTCAAGCACTATGTGAGGTATAGCAATAGATAACATGTGAGAGTAAGCTAACACAATGAAATATTTCACAATATCAACTACTCTACATATATAGATCAGCAACAATACTATTGATGTATCTACTCAAGCAAACTACTTTGCCCAAGAATCTACTCAAAACCATACACAATGCCAAAAATGAACAATGTCACCTCATATGAAAGAAGCAAATCAGAATACTCTTGATTACTCCAAATCCTCCAAAGCTTCTTATTAATCCAAATGGGAGAATCTTGCAGCAACAAATTGCTCCAATGCTCTCAAGAGAAAAATGGGATGAATGTATGATGGCAAGAGCAAGAGAGTGGGGCGAAATTTATGTAGCATAACCTTATCTCAAAGAATGGTAAAGAAATGAGAGGAAGAGGGCTCTATTTATAGCTCAAGAGGCAAGGTGAACCCTCTTAGATGGATGCCAAGTGTTGCAAACCCAAGCAAAGGAGGGAATCACTAGAAGAGGGGCGCAACTTTAGGGTTTGGGGCATGGATAGATGAGGTGGATGTGAGGTGGAGGGTGTGGGACCAAGCAAGGATGAGGTGGTGGGCTAAGAGGGGCGTACTACACATAGGAGGGGCCCACAAACCATTTAAATGGAGTTTCCTAAGGTTCATGGGTGAAGGGGGGCGCAAATCCCCCTAGGGAGCGTGGGGAAGTGAGGGAGTGGACAAGTGAGGGGGTGTACAAAGGTTGTAAGGTGGGTTGGGTAGGCTAGGTATCACTTTTCTTGATCTTATCCATCATCACACTAACCCATTAACTCATATTTACAAAATTTACATTTTTGACTTAGCAATAAAAATTGTTGTTTTGACTGACTCTGACTCCGAGTGGAGTCTGGACAAATGACTAACAAAACTTGTCTGACTGAGCTGAAACTTGGTCCAAGGGTGTAGGGGGTGCCTTTCCATTTTATTTGAGCACAAATACCCCTATCAAAAGCCCAAAGACCTAGTTTTTTACAATAATTGCTCAAAAACAATTAATTAATTAAATAATTAAAATCCCAACCTTAGGAAAACTCGCCCTAGTGGCTATACTCGACAGAATCTCCTGGAAACTGTACCAAACTGAGCACCTTGGACTCTAGGATGCTACTAAAGACTGACGGACTGAAAATCAGATGTTGGAAGCTCTAGATGTCATCCCCTGGGGGTTGCGCACCTTTTGGGCTCAATGAGTGTGCCCTAATGATTCCGTCGACGGAATTTGTTGCTATATAACTCGAAATGTGTGCCCTGGCCAATGTTGTACTGGGCCGTGAGGGTTTCCTCGGATCTAATCCGAAACTCCCTTTGGAACCCCAAATGCCCCACCTCAAGCGTTGCGCACTATATGGTTGTCTGCTACGTCCTGAGAGATTCCACCGTCATAATCTGATGACTGGTGGCTCAAAAGATGCGCCCTGGCTATTCCTTAACTGGGTCGGGAGGAATTTGCAAGATAATCTCTGGCCTCGTGTAGCTACACAAAACCCTCTCTAACCCTTGCGCCCTCACTGGTTGAGCTACGCAAACACTGCAAACTAGATACTCCTAAATAGCACGGTGAAATACCTGGATGGTATATCCGATAGGGTAGGGTGTGTCTCTTAACACCAAAACCGATCAACCGAAACCGATCAATGGTGGTGGTTTCCTCCAGAAATCCACAAAACAACAAAAGGTGGATTCTCCTCCTTTGGAAACTCTCTCAACATCAAATCATAACATAATGAGGAATTAGGTCGAATTCATCCCTTTATACTCTTCCCGATCTAATTCTTCGTTGACATCACTTAAGCTAGGTGTTTTTCCTCCTAAGGTGAGTAATTAATTAATTAATTCTCCCCCTCGACACCTTTTTCATTCTATTTCTTCGTTAACTTTAGCTTAAGTGACTTTTCCTATGCTTTTTGGCTTAATTCATCATTTAACCACCAATTCACCCCTTATTTCTCCTCTTGTTCCCTGTTTGTGCCTGACTATAGTCTACAAGAACAAATAGACTACTAAGTCACTCCCTGTTGGCCTACTCTTGGGAACAGGACATCACAATCCTCCCTTCCCAAAATTGCTTGACCTCAAGCAACATCAATCCTGGGTGCTACAATATGTGATCTCCCTCCCATGTAGCATCCTCCACTGGAAATCGCCTCCATCTAACCAAGCACTCCCTAATGACCCTGCTCCTCAATTTGCGCTCTCTCTGCTCGAGCACCTCCTCCGGCACTAGCTCCAACTGCTTGTCCTCATCCAACGGGGAAAGCTCCTCTGATGTGCTGATGAATCGACTATCCCTGTTGCTGAGTCTACTCTGTGGCAACCTGTGAAATCTGAAGGTCTCTCTAGAAAACAACTATGCCCTCTGCACTGCACTGTAGTTTGTAGGAATCACGAGAAAACGCTCCAGGTTGGTCAATCTGTCGATCCCTACAGGTATGTCGTCCCTACCCTGAGCCTTTGGAAGGCCTGTAATGAAGTCCAAGGATGAGCTTTCCCATGTCTGCTCTAGAGTGGAAAGTGGTTGAAGTAACCCTGTTGGAACAGTCGGCTCTGACTTGTTCTACTGACAAGTCACACACTCACTGATCTATCTCATCACATCCTATTTGAGACCATTCCAAGAGAATCTCTCTCTGACCTCCCTGTAGGTTTCGAAAACCCCCTGATGGTCTGCTAGTGGGGAGTCATGTACTGCAGCCAAAATCTTCTCCCTGAGACATGATCCTGGTACTAGGTAGACTCGGTCTTTGTAGAATATGACGTCGTTCATGATCCTGTACCTACCCCTCCAATATCTCACAAGCGAACTTGTTCTTTGAATATTCCACTAACAAGTGGGATTTCCAATATGTTGAAATCTCCATCAAGGAACAAGTTGTTGGTCTCCTAGATGATGCATCTGTTGCTTCCCCATGCCGAAAGATCCTCTCCATCCTCTTCGCCAACACTATCCTAGGTGCCCCTGTTGACATACCCCTCAGTACAATATTCTTCCCCTCACTACCTCTGAATCCCATCTCAAGGGTTTGGTAGTTGATAGAAATCTTTCCCAAGGTGATCAACCATTAGACTCCCAACACCACATCTGTTTCAGCTAGGTCAACTACATAGAATGTATCTCTCATGGTGTAGTTACCTAACTTCACCTCCAAGTCTGGAAGTCTGTCCAAACACCCCACCATGTGGCCATCTGCTACTGCAACCTCAAACCCCTCAAACTCCTCTGTCTGTAGTGCTCGCCTAGATACCCACGTCGCGTCATTGAAGTTGTGGGTTGCCCCACCACCATCTGCCAAGGCAATGGTCCGTTGTCCCTGAACAATCCCTCTGATCCTGAGGGTGTCATACCTAGGGACTCCAGAAAGGGTCACTATGACTCCCTTTGTTGGTGCTCATCTATTAGCCTCTTGGTGAGGTTGTGGATTTACCGGTGGCTGTGCCCCTCCCGGTGTCGGTGGTATCCTTGGAGGTTGCTCCTCCTCATGCAATGGCTCCTCCTCTGAGCTAGTGGACTCACTATCCTGTGCCTAACCGCCCTGTTCCCCCTCATCACTGTTTACGACAACCTCAATGTAATGGATTTGTCCCTTTCCCATGCATCTATGGCCAGGGACCCATGGATCTTTGCAAGTGAAGCAAAGCTTCCTCCTCATAAGATCATGCCTCGTAGCATCGTCCAACTTCTGCTTACCCTTCCACTCTCTCTGTATTGGTTTCTTATACTGGTCCTCTTGTGGCACAACGAGTTTGGTAACGGGTTTGGGTTTCAGTGTTGAATCCCCCATGTCTCTCATGCACACAATGGCCTCTTGTAGGGTGTGAGGATTGAAAGCCTTAACCCAACCCCTCAATGGCTCCGTCAATGCCTTAGTGAACAACATCACCAATCTGTGCTCCGATATATCGGACACGACCACTACCTTCCGCTGGAATTCTGTGATGAATGCCTCGACTAAGCTTATCTGTATCAACTGTGTAAGGTCCCTGAAATGGAGCTCTAGATCTCTCCTGTCAAACCTCTCCATCAACCTCTCAGTGAACTCTAAGTATGAAGTAATGTGGTTGTGTCCCAAGGTCACCAACCCATGGTACCACCACTTGTGGACCTCCCCATCCAAGTGCAAAGTGACAAAATTGATAGCCTCTAACTCTATGATTAGGTTAAGCTTGAAGTATGTGTCAAGATTTTGTACCCATGCCTAAGTTGAGCATCATGATGATCCATCGAAAGTAGGAATGTTCAATTTTCCCACTTTCTTGATGAAGTCCATGTTGTGAGTTTGCCCCTTGCCCTTTTGTGCCTCCTGGGGTCTGTTTCGATACCTGATCGAACAGTAGTCCAGCAAACTCATGTTTGCATGGAAATTTGGTCCTAGTGCCAAGTAATCTCTCCTGTACTCTCCAAATGGATCCTGTGGCACTACTTGTCCCTGACCTGGCTATACTCCCGCATGTCCTGGATGTCCCAGTGGTTGTCCTCCCTGGAATTGTGAGTATAAAGGTCAAGGAATCGTCCCAAACGATGTGTAGGCTCGAACTGGTGAAGGGTGTGCACTAGCTCCGCCCTGAGATCCACTAGAGCCACCCGCCCCACCTCCCCGGTGTCCTCCTGAACCACTCGCTCCTCTTGAGATGTTAGCACCTCTAGTGCTCGCGCTATGATGGATCATCTGTGTACTGATGGCCATTTGTTGTATGGCGTTCATCATGTCCCTCTGTCCTCTATCTAGCTCATTCAACATGGCCTGCGTACTGTCAAGATGTGTCTCAAGGACTTTCCCCCTACCCTTTGGAGTCTCTCGTCTGTCACCCATACTCCTCTCTATCTCTGCCTCTGTGTCAGAGTTGATATGCTCTGTCCTCTACCTCTGGCTCTGTATCGGACTGAGTGTGGAAGGGAGTGTAGTACATGTTGCCGTCCTTATACACACTTGCAAATGTGAGCTAAGTCCAACTCACTTAGTGTGTCCTTGGAGGCACAATGCCTAGGTTCAAAGCTCACGCTGT
>SNQJ01S0092831.1:32333-42598 GCA_010110895.2 Picea sitchensis | reverse complement strand
CCAAGCAGTCATCAGAAATGAAAGGAACCTAATGCATATATAAGAGGGTTATAATGATCAAATATGACACATACCATGATACCTTGGACCAATTACCTCATGGAGCAAGAGTCCTCTCCGATGCAAGTCCAAGCCGGTGGTGACGGAAGCTGCTGCTGCTGACATGACAAATCTGGCGAAGAAGAAGAAACATGGGCCCTCCAGGGCCATGCTCAGGCCAGTCCTGCTCTCGGTACTCCATGTCTAGGACCTGTGGGCCTCGAGACATGATCTCCTAGTTATCCCTAGATATCGGGGATAACAAGTCACTTTCTCTCATTGTGGATGTTTACATATACTAAAGCACCTCTATTTTTATAAGCATTCTTTATTCATTTAGAGATATTTATACAAAGCTAGTATTCTTTTCACTATCTAACCCATTATGTAGATATTTCGCTATCTAATTTATGGTTGTATAATCATTTATTTGTTCATTCATTGTATATATATATATCTAATGTTGTATTTCAATTTGTAGATAGTATTCATATTTCATTTAAAAGTGCAAAGTAATTTCTTTTATTTATTGTGAATATCTTGTAGCAACATTCACTTTTGTATAATTGTAATTTGTTCTATAAATCTTATTGCTTAGTAATCATTTCACAAGTGCTATGTCTCGTTGTTGGTAAAATTGGTCTAATCGTGGAAAGTGTTAACTTGCTGATTTGACAATTTAGATCTTGCATTTCCATTGTTTACTTAAGTTGTTTCAGATCTGGTATGTTGATTTTATTGTTGAGAACAAGTGTTTGAATACTCCTTACATCTTATGTTGATATGTGTGGACTTATAATGATTGAATGCTCAATGATATTGTGTCCATTTGATATAACACATATCGAGAAGTTAATGTTTTACTTTCATTATGCATAAGATAATAATCTTGTTAAACACTTTCCTTAATTAATTATTTGACGGAACTTGTACTTGGGCATAGGATTCTAGTATTCGAGTTGGTTTTGGTTGACTTGTCCTTGTGGCCTTTAGATTTTCTTCTTCATCCTCCTCTTGCCTCCCATCCTTTCCTTCATCTATCCTTCATCCATTCTTTGTCTCCAATTTTTGTATCGTGACCCCTAGGGCCTTCGACCACCCATAGTCTTTTTCCCCATGGGTCACCCGAGACTCTTCTTGAGGTGACAGTGGGTCGTGGTCCCAGTTTGTTGTCCATTGATTTAGATCGTGAAGGACTCTATACAAACTACAATCTGTGCGATAGTGCCTTTGTATAGGTGACATGTGGCGATGAAAATAGGAGCACCATGTGGACTATGCTAAGCCATTGCTTCCGCATAATCATGCCAACTCATCATGACAATGAAAAACACAAAACTTCAACATGCCATAACTTTTGATCCGGGACTCGAAATGAGTAAAAATTCTATATCTCCGGAAATCTCTCGAGGAGACGGAGATGATGGGATTATTAAAAATGACAAATAATGAAAACCAAAAATCACTCAAAATAGGAAACCAAAAACAAACCTATGCAATATTCCGAAAATTTTATAAGAGGACCCTTTATTTTCTAGAAACATTAGAGGAGGACGTTAAGGCCTCCACAAAAAGCTATGATCTAAAAGCAAATCAAAGCAGACCCTCACACAAGTAAAATTCAAAACACCTATTGTAAAAAATAAAATAAAAAAATTAGAATTTATTCTATGTTCCAACAAGATTGATCAATCACCTTTTGCAATTATCCTGAAAAACCCTTGTTAAACCACAAAATAAAGATATCTTTGGCCAATAAGAACAAACATTACAATAGACAATTCACAGTGACAAAAGAGAATTGAGTTCAAAATTATGACATTATGATCTCACAAAGTTTCCAACAACAACAAATGAGAGGAGAGGCTAGCTTTATATGGAAATATTTTTAACGGTTAGTTTCTACCTCCCTCATAAAATAATATTTTCTTGGTTTGCTCATCCACAATTGGTTGGAGGCTAAACCCATACAATAAAGCTTTCTAACTTCAACATCTCCTTTATAGAAACCCAACGGCTCACTTTAGTTGTCCAACGTTCCCTTGGACGTGGCACGATGTGGTCGTTTGAGGCCAATTTAATTGCTTTGACTCCCAACCGCAATTTTTTGTTTGAAGAAATTGTCCACGGGCCAATGGAAGTGTGATTTTCTTTGATGAGAGGCGAATTAATTTATTGGAGGGGTCGATTCTTGTTCACGGCGGTCTCTCTTATTTATGGCGGCTCCCTTAGTTGATGGTCGATTAAAGTGGGCTGATCTCTTAAAAATTTGCCACGATTTGCTTGTTGTATGGACTTTGTCTCATGGCTGCTTGGATTTTATTTGCCATGGCTTTCACAATTCGATCAATGGGTGGGTCCTTCTATTCAAGGAAAAATGTCGTGGCTTCACCTCTCAACGGTTTAATTTGATGGTGGCTCCATTAGTGATGTTGGCGGCTCCTTTCAATAGCTCACAATCTTTCCTTATGCCCACGAACTTGGATGAATACCCATGACCATTTGTTTGACCTATTTATACCTTTAATAATTGGATGGGTTTCATTTTCACCACTACTTGGGATGTATATTATATAATGTATCCCCTTTTAAATTTGTCCCTCTTCATAATGCATGCACCCCCTTTACTTTATCAAATGGAATTATTCATTATATTATTATATTCACCTTTTCGTCCTTTTCATGTGTAAGGGGCGGATTACCTTTTAAAAAATAAGGTCTGACGATATAATAAAACTTTTACCATGCCCTTTATTACCATCATATAATACTTCCCTCACCATGGTTAGAGTGTAAATGGGTGACCCCTTCATTAACTTAACCTTGTCATGCTTTGCTAGATCCACGTAAAATTGCTGGATTGGAAAATTTCGACACATGGGTTTTGCCTGGAACAAGATTTCATTGATCTTTGATGTTGAAAGTTTCCTTTTTCAACACTTGGAATATAACTTTATATGCGTTTTTATCTGCCTTCTTAATCGGCTTTTGCTGAATCCACATAAAAGCTCTCAGACTAAAAATTTTGCCACATGGGTTTTGTTTAGAATGGGCTTTACTTCACTTTTTCCACTGAATTTATCCTTGCATGCCATGGAGAAGGCCTCTTTTTTCCACATTTACTTGTAGATGTGGTTGTGTGACCCTTCAACAATTGATTTTTGCTTACAACCCGACCTTTTTCAAAAAATTCAATGTGGCATGTCAAGTATGCATGAAGACGGTCAATTTGAGACCATGTTTCTTTTTTGACTCTGGGATCCCGTGCATCGGAATTCGTGAACTACCCTTGCATGACCCTTCGACAACAGATTTTTGCTTAGAATCAGACCTTTTTCAAAAATTTCAACATGGCATGTCAAGTATGCATGAAGACGGTCAATTTGAACCCCTGTTGCATTTTTAGCTCCGAGATCTCGTGCATCGAAATTCGTGAACTTCCTCAGAATCCGTGAAATGATCACTTTGTGAGATTGCCATGTTGGGAACTATCACTGATAATTCACCATGGCCAAGAGATGCATACAGACTCAATATGAAATAACCGTGGGAAGAAATAGGTGCACATGACATGGATTGGACTAGGCCCCACAAACTGCAATCACCACTACATAAGACTCATGGCTCCGAACAACTCATGTGTCTACGCTAGATCCACTTCAAGGCCTCCAATCCAATCCAGGACGAAAGACATTGAAATGGGGACTAAGGAGACTGATTATGGTCGGACCAAGTATGGGAGTCCATTATACATCATCACCCACTATGGTTTACATGGCTTTAACTTGCATCCTTGGGCTTACAATGGTGTAGCCAAATGAAAAATGTAGGGTACCTCCTGGAGAGGTAATAAGGCCAAACTATGAATTTTTAAAATTTTGACCAAAAGACAAAAAGGCTTACTTATCTTTTGTAACGCACCATTTTGTTCAAAAATATTTGTTGACTCTTTCATTAATCTTTGTGTCGACCAAGTCCTTGGCCACAATGCCTTGCCGATATATGCACACTAGTTTGTTCCTTACACTTTTTAGATACGGTTTATTTTCCAAGGAAAACATCTCATGGAAAACATTTCTACTTCCCCATGATCCATGGATGTTAAACATGGCAAACTGTCCACCTTGATTACAGGGCCTAACCCCGAGGGGATCAAAATAGTTATACTCGTGACTTCCCCAACTTTGAGGGAGAGATCTCAGGTCTGACTCATGACCGCTTCAGCTAACCCCCCTCGAGGCTACCCATTTTAGACACTTACCTCTAGTGTTGCTCTGATACCATGTTGTGCGATGTTGTAAATGCATATAAGAATTGCAAAAAAATGATGTATACCAGCAATGTGAGAAAGAGAGCTACTTTTTTCAAAAAATAAACCATATGAGTCTTGAAAGTCAACCTTAAGTGACTCTTGATATTCCACTTAACTAAAGACTAATTAAAAATGTCTTGAGATAATCTAAAAGTCATGACATAATTACTATTCTAACATGTACTTTTTAACTTAAAGTATTTCCTACCAGTTCTGATCATTACACATACCTTATCAATATTTATGTACAAGCTTTTGCATTTATATCTTCAATCCCAGCTCTAATTGGTTTTGCAAGTTCCATCTCTAGAGTGTTTTAATTTGTTCCTACTATTTAAACAGTTATTAATGAAATTAATTAAACAAATGCCCAAAATTAGTTGGCCTAGTTAGTGTTGAGATGGTGGAAGTTTCCTTGGTCCATGCACTGTGCATACATGCTTAGACATGTATATATTTAATTTTAACAAGCTGCTACGATTGTGCTGCTTTCTCAGAATTCAAAATACAAATACAGAAAAAACTATTTTATGGATTTCAGTGCTATGAAATGTTTTTATTTAGTCCTGTGTGCACTAAGTCTTTTTTTTAGCCAAATATATAACAAGTTTGATCACAAGAAAAAAAATTTAGAGCATTTTTGGGTGTCCATTAATTCAATTCAAATTTCAGAGGTACCCTGTTGGAAATCTTGGATATTAGTTACACATCTTTCTTCTGCTGTAAAATCAGGGATTGACTCAGGGGATGTAATCACAGTGCCAGAGGCTGGTGTTAGTGGACGTCAAGGGTTTCATCCAGGGGATCTCAAAATAAGAGTACAGGTATTATTTTGATTTTCTTTCTGGACCTCTTATAGATTCTTTTTAAATGGCACAACAGAAAGACATCATGACTGAAAATATTCGAAAGGAACATGTTAGTCTCTGAAGAAAATTGTATCAATCTCGAGTTTCAGTCTTTTGCAGAATGAAAAATTTCTGATAAGCTGGTTTTCTACTGGAAGTCTAGAAAACTATCACATTTGTAGTATACTTAAATAAAGATGTCCGTGATATAGGATAGGTTGATATAAAGGCTGTAAGCGTGCATTGTTGTTATGTAGGGATTGAAGGATGAAAATAACAAGTCAGACAGATATCTATGTAAAGCATAAATGCCATTGAAAAGAGATAATACTGGTACATAAAGACTTATAAAAACTAGAACAGACTGATTGATTAAGAACCAGAGACTGCTTACAAAGACCCAACAAATCCTGATTAGTTACTTCAGTGTTTGGATTATTTACAGATTAATGTACATTGTAAAAGCTGTTATAATACAGTTGTGCAGTGCCCCTAGAAGATAATGAAGGAAACCGTAGAGGATATTTGTATGGTAGATTACAAAGATATGCATTATTATAGATGTATGGAACATTTTTCTTGAATCTTCTAGATTGTCTACAAAGCAAGGACATGCAATAAATGTTCATTAATAAAAGCACACGCGCGCGCGCGCGCGCGCGCGAGAGAGAGAGAGAGAGAGAGAGAGAGAGAGAGAGAGAGAGAGAGTTGCCTTTAAAGTTGTGTGCCTTTGCATAACTTAATAACACGTATATACAATACAAAATTGTTCGAAAATTGGACACCAAAGATCAAAATAAATCTTTAGCTTTCATGGCATTAGCATGGAACAGAGTAACCTATTAAGAATAGTTTTTCATCTTTGAGCAAGAGAGAGAGGATTGAATGGAACCAAACAACCACCCTAATTTTGCAGTAAGGAGAAAATAAACCAGCACTAGGGAAAAATAACCTTAGAGAAAGAAATAAACCCAAGCGTAAGTGCTGGAAAGAGAAATAACCCAAGCATAAGTGCATTAGGGAGATAAATAAACCAAGAGGGAAAAACACTCTGATGGTGCCTTTAGGCATAACACTTTATTAACGATGGAAAAAAATCACAAAATTTCATCATCTCATATTTTTTGAGCCATATCACAAATCTCGATACATGGGGTCCCAGGGCTGTGTTATCCCACACTTTCAGGGATAACTAGGAGATCATGTCTCGAGGCCCACAGGTCCTAGACATGGAGTACCGAGAGCAGGATTGACTTCAGCATGGCCCCGGAGGGCCCACCTTTTCTCTCTTCCAACATCTTTATCTTGTCAGCAGCAGCAGCAGCCTCCACCACCATCGGCTTGGTCTTGTGTCAGAGAAGGTTATTGCTTCATGAGGTAATTAGTTCAGGTATCATGGTATGTGTCACATTGATCATCAAAACCATTGAATGTATGCATCTGATTCCTTTTATTTCTAACAACTGCTTGGATCTTACACTTACCCACTTGACTATGTTTTGGGGATTGACAGGATGTCTTAGTAAGCATGTGTCTGTTGGTTTTGGTTAGCCACTGGGGTTGTCTCTGAGAAGCCATCGTCCGCTCCCCTCACACTTTCACTTTTCCATCTTGTTTCCCCGCTCACCTGTCCCATTCCACTTGTCCGGGCACTGGGTTGACCTCTCTTAGGATTGCACCTTATCTAGTGGGAAGAAGGGGATAAAGGCCCAGAAGGTAAAAGCAAGCTAGTAAAAGATAGAAGCCTAAGAATAAAACCTTGAGATGCTTCGCCCAGGGATCCCTGAGAAAGCAATAAAAGGCCTCTCAACAAGAAACAAGAGGGACCCTAAAAAATAATAAAAAAAAACAAGACCTAACCAGAGGATAGGGAGTCTCATCACGAGCCATCCTATTAGGTCCATGGGTACCTAGCAGTATGACATTACCATCAGCTGGTTACCACACCAGGGCAGTGACCTTTGGTTGCATGGCCAAGGGAAAGGGGGTCTCATCATGAGCCAACCTTCTCATTTCTGTGAAAGTACTTGTGGGTAACGCTGTCACCACTGGTCACCACGCCAGGACAGTGTCCCTTGATTATCTCTTGAGCAGAAAAGAAAGAAAAAAACAATAAAAAAATGAAATAACAGAAAGAATAAAAGGCATGAATGGGCTTGTTAAGAATTGCATCCATGACAGGTACAACTCGCCTTCTACAAAGGCACCCACAGATAACATCTTGCATCCTTGGCCTTCATTGCACCCACCTGCTTGGACATCCCTTGACCACTTCATCCACTTACATGGCTTGGAAGAGGTCTCTTCCAAGAACTTCCCTTATTCAGTGGATACTAGCCCAATAGGATGCCTTGCCCTTTTCCCAGACTTGTATAGTAGGTTTGTGTAACGTCTTTGAGCTATTGACTGATCTATTAGGGGTTTTATGCATGTGTTTATTGATATTGATGATGAAATGTGATTGACATTGCTATGATCCCTGTGACTGATGAGCCCATGGAGAGCGTAGCCTTTGATGTGCAGGACCATGCCCGATGGACAAGTACCATCTTGGACCGGTACACATGGGGAGATGATCAGTTCGGACCTCCATGGGGCTGAAGAGCCCATTAGGTGGATGCTGAGACGCCATCAAGGGGAGATACAAGATAGAGATGGATCCGGAGTTTTGCACCAGAGGAGAAGAGGACGTTCCACCAGGGGCACCTCGACAGTGCTTGACCTAGGGGGGATGACCCTTCCTTAGTCGAACGTTGGCCTTGGGAGGCCTAGGACATCACCACCTTGACCATGATGTCACCCAACATCATGGACACTTTTGGAGGTAGATTAGGCAGTAGTGACACGTGTGGTAGGTTGGAGAAGCCCAAGGAGGGCTAACGTTTTGCTCTAGGACGCCCCATCTCCCCAAAAAGGGGATAACGTCTCCCTTGGAGGGGCTTTTACTCTCTTTTCATCTTGATTTAGGATTTAATTTGACAATTTAATGTAAAAATAGTATGATTTGATATTTTGGCCTTGTCGGCCTTTTACCTGACCTAAATGTAAAATTAGGTCAAGGTTTTGTATAAATGAGAGATTTTCACTCTCATTTTTTCATCACTACTCATTCACTCCATAAGGAGGTCTGAAATTTGCGCCCTATCTTGGGTATTTGGCTAATTTGGTGAGGCGCACTTATTGAAGGAAGATATTTTTGGCATCTCTTGGCTTTTTTTTTGGTGGAAGGTGTTACAACTAGGGTTTGCATGCTATTTCATGGTGATATGTAAGTGTTTTTTCTGCAAAACTTCTTAAATGAATGGTTGTAGTCTTATTTTCTTTCATATGCTTATAATTTTCTGAATAAAACCCTAGGCGACAAGCACACAAGTAGGTCTCATGTCCCCATTAAGAGAAATTTTCATCCATTGAGGAAGAAAAAGAGAGCCTAGCCATAGCTACACTCCCTTCTCTTCCTCCCTTTTGCTAGCCATACCATCTAGAACTCAAGAGGAAGAAGACGTCCCAGGCCTAGGTTATCTACACTCAGGGCCGTTTTCTTTTAGGGTTTGATGAAAGAGCCTTGTTGTAGCAACACTCTCCCTCATTTGACTTTCTTGTATTGATTTTGCTTCATTGAGCTAGCCATTTTCCATCTAAGGAAGGAGGAGAGAGCACGAGGCCTTGCCATAGCAACACCGGAGTGAGCCTCTCTCCCCTAGGGTTTTGTTTTTGAGGCCCTGCCATAGCAGCACTTAAGAACTCTTCCCTCTAGTCCTTAGCCGTCCTCCTTCAACCCTTGCGTCCTCCACTAAATTGACTCTATTTTTCCCTAAAGGCACTAATCTAAAGTCCTCCAGCGTTGAAGTGAATTTGATCACAACACTCTCAAAACCTTGAATTAAAACCCTAATTTCACTAACCCTAGCCTAGACTAACCTACTAACCCTAAGTGTTGACGCCATCCTTGGCTATTATATCATTGATGCAACAACGTTTTGTCTTTTGAGCAATGGAATGGTGATCTAAGGCATTTATTAGATGATGTGTTGATTGGCTACATTGAATGCCATATTGTCCTAATATTTATTGGTGAAGTGACATTACTTTCATAGCTATATTTATAAACATTGACTTCATCAATATTTATTGCCATATTTCTTATATATTTATCATATAGTCTTATGAAGTACTAACCCATAGAATAACTTGCACATATCAGTTTGTTGTTGCTTTGTTCCAGGCAGGTATACTTCTTTGGGGGTTTTACTTCTTAAATTGGCCTTTGGTCGGACTATCTGTTTGGGTGGTGACTTGTGAAAGGGGAAAATCTTATCTTTGTCTTATTAGCCTCTTGCCTCTTCAAAACCCCAGGTCACCGGGGACGTCTCCCCTGGGCCTAACCTCCCTAAAGAGAAAGAACCATCCCATTGTGGTGACATTGGGTGGGATTGGTTCCTATTACGCCATTTTGGCCTTCTATCTCATAGCTTTTTATCCTAGCTACAAATTGTGTGATAACATTTTGGCGTTGTTGCCAGGGAACACTGAGTCAAGCCTTCCTCAGACGACACTTTTCGGTAAGCCTTGCCTTAGAGACTCTTTTCTTCCAAGCTTAAATGGCGACTCCACTATGGTGTTTTCCCTATTTCTTTGATAGTTTCAGATAAACTATCTGGCGACTCCACCAATGATGAGCCGTAGCGGGTGACAGTATTCAAACCCCTTTGCTATGGCAACTATCACCCTTTCAAACCTTGCCCCTTCGACTGACCCACACAAGTGGTCCCTGTTATCCCCGATATCTAGGGATAACTAGGAGATCATGTCTTGAGGCCCACAGGTCCTAGACATGAAGTATCGAGCGCAGGATTGACCTGAGCATGGCCCTGGAGGGCCCATTCTTCTTCTTCTTCACCAGACTTGTCCTGTCAGCAGCAACAGCTTCCATCACCATCGGCTTGGACTTGCATCAGAGAGGACTCTTGCTCCATGAGGTAATTGGTCCGAGGTATCATGGTATGTGTCATGTTTGATCATTATAACCTTCTTGTATATGCATTAGGTTCCTTTCATTTCTGATG
>SNQJ01S0092831.1:13367-32323 GCA_010110895.2 Picea sitchensis | reverse complement strand
TTGGAATAAAATATGATGATGTCGTTGTAGGATTTACAGATTGTGAGGAGTGGATCTCACTAGACTCCACTCCCATTGCCCCATGAGTGTGTGTGCTTCCCCTTGGCTTGGATCTTGAAGCCATTTCTTTTTTCTTGGCTTCTGTGTATTGTTTGTTTTCCGAATACTCTTCAAGTGATTTTGTGGCCTTGGCAACAAGTTCTTTGCTTGCCTCGGGACAAATCTCCACCTCATTCCCTGGAATTTTAGCAAGGTGGTATTTTAACCGATATACCCCACCGAACATTGTTTTCCCACATAGCTTGCATTTGAGATGTTGCCGATTCCCTAGAGGATCAGGCTCACCATACTCCCAGAATGGATCTAATGGCTTTGGCATCTTTAATATGGAAAAATATGAACCTAGGGCAAAAAAAATTCATTTTTTAGCATGTGTTATTGATAAAAAAATGAAAATTTAAAGATCAGAGATAAATCAATTATGTATCTAGCATTCAAACTTGGTTTTGAACCCGAAATAGACACAAAAAAATTTAAACTAATTTACATTGACCTCGGGCAAGAAAATCCCAAAAACGTTTTTGGGCATACATGGCAAGAAAAAAAATCACATGACAATGAAAAAAAATGGTTTTTGATCCATCAAAAATCTATTTGGAAGATGTAAAACTCATTGCCACTGAAAACCTATGAAAATCTATGGTGAAAAAATGAGAAATAATGGGCAAATTCTTTTACTTACCTCCAAATGCAAAAATTGTGAAATGGACTTAAAATTCCAATGCCAAATCCACAAATTTGACCCTTGAATCCACAAAATCCCAATGGCAAACTCCTCCTTGGCTGGTTGAATGGCTTGGCTTTCCTCCTTGGCTATATGAACAAATAAAACATTTAAAACCCCTCACGGACCCCTTAAAAACCCGCGGACTGTTGAAATTTTTAAGACGGGCGATTTTTACCCATTGACCCGCGAGTTTTTGGCGATTTTTTGTGATTTTTTTTGCAAAAAATCGCGAGTTTTCCCCTAAAAATCGCGAAAAAATCGGCCGATTTTTTCGGCAATTTTTTCCTTAAAAATCGTTTTCCAAAAAAAATCGCGATTTCTCGCAATTTCGACGATTTTTTGGCGATTTTTACAACAGAGTGCTGAATAGTTAGATATGAACCAAAAATTAGATCTGAACAAGTACAATAAACGGATCTAAAACTTAAACAGTTTTGAGTGAGCAAAACTCTCGGATCAAAATCAGAAATTAATTATGATCATAAACAACATGTTATCACTCCAGGAAACTCTCCTAGGCTGTAAGTCAGAGATGCCTGGTAACTCAACCTTTTTGGAAACTATTTTCTTAATAATTGATGTGGTTTTTGGATCAAGATGAATATCTCCCATGGTGTGTATTTTCAGAATGCAGGTGATTTTTATATCGACCCTTAAAACCTTGGGGCGTGTATTTTCAAATTCGGTGATTTATACGATTTTTCCAAAATGTGAGTTTCAAAAAATGCTTCAAAATGCGTTTAAATGGAATCTCCGGTCTTTTGGCGATTTTCACGCAAAAATCGTTTTTGGGAAAAAATCATGATTTATCGCGATTTTGGCGATTTATCGATGATTTTTACAACATGCATATTCAAATGGAATATGAAAATGAATAGTTCATGTATTGATCGTATCTTTTCTTTTCCTCACTTTCATTCTATTATAAAATGAGAATGAAGAGTAATCGCTTACGGACAAATACTTCTTATCTTACGTGCAGATTGGTGTAGCTATGGCTAGGCTAACCTTCTCTAATCAAATGGCTATAGCTTTTACCATGGGGACATGAAATACAACCCTGCACTTGTGTTTGGCTCCCTAGGGTTTCAAAAGATTAAGCAAATAATAACAATGTGATTAAGCATGCAAGATATTTAAATCAACAACCATTCATTCAAGAAGTTTTGATGAGAAAACGCCTAAATTCATGAAGCTTATAATCAAACCCTAGTTGTAAACCTTCCAATGATAAATAACACCATATGCCAAAGATGATCCTCCAAGGTGTTTAGCCTCCTCCAAAGAAAGAGACATAAGAGCTAAGAGGTCACTCTCTGAGAGAGCAAGTTATGTTATGATAAAATGGGGTAAACATCCTCAGTATATATGATTCTCTTGACCTTTAATTAACAAAAATAGGTCATCAGCATGCAGAACAGGTTGACATTACATTATTCAATTATTTGTCTTAAATGCCAAAATGTCAAACTAGAGCTAAAATGGAGACGTGAGGCCTAGAAGAGCGTTGGCCCTTTCAGGGCGTGATCAGCGTCCAAGGAGCAAAGCGTTGGCCCCTCTGGGGCTCATGCAACTTTCCATATGTGCCAAACAATCCCAACTCCGGCGCCACATGCTCGGGGTCGTCGAGCTTTCTGGTGGAAGGTGTCTTTGATCATCCAAGACCATCGTCCCATAGAGGCTTTGATCCCCATAGTCAAATCTCTGCTTGATAGGCGTCGATGGTGGGATGTCCTTCTTTCTTCTCGTGAAAGGCTCTTCATAATGTTGTCCTGTCTCTGACATCCCAACAACCATCGATGGGCTCTTCGGCCCCATGGAGTGGGAAGCTAATCATCTCCCCATGTGCCAATCCTTTGGTACGATAAAGTAGAGGGCGCCAGTCACGCATCCCAAAGGAACTCGCCCTCCATGGGCTCTATGGAGTCCCTGAACATCCTTAACAATGTGGCGAGATCATATCTCATCATTAAATTTATCAAAACATATGCATGAAATCCCTAACAAATCATCTAAGAGCTCAAAGGCATTACCGAGATCTACTATACAAAGCTGAAGGTAACAAGACCACCTATTGGGCTAAAACCCACAAGAAATGGAAAGTTTCCTCCAAAGATCATTCAAGCCTGTAATGAGATGATATGGTTTAAGGGATGTCGATCATAGTCCCGGTCAGAGTTAGTGTTACTGTGGGTGCCTTTGTAGGAATGACGATTGCGACATGGATGCATTTTTTCCAAACCCTTTGTTGCCTTATCTTTCTTTCGTACTTTTACTACAAGGTCTGACGAAGAGGAACCTGCCTTGGCTAGGTGGCTTGAAGGCGTGGCGTTACCACTAGTATCTTAGCGAAATGAAAGGAAGGGCGGCTATTGATAAAGACACCTCACTTTGGCCATGCAACCAAAGTTCCCTTTTGGTTTGGTGACGGATAGTGGCAATGTCATACCCGCTAAATACCTATGAACATAATGGGCATTTCTGTGATGAGACTTCCATCTATCACCGATTTAGTCTTGCATTTATTTATTTATCATTTCTTAGGGGTTATAGTTTCTTAACCGAGCTTTTAGCAACCTATAGGATCCCTGAAGCGAAGCATCTCAGTTTTATTTCTATGATTTTATCTTTTACCATTTGCTTTTACAGGCCTTTAGCCTTCTTCCCACAAGACAAGATGTACCACGGAAGGTCATCCTAATGGCAGACTAAGGGAATGGGATGGATAGTGGGTTTTAAGATGAAAAGTGATAAAATGGTGGGGCTTTGAGACGATAATATTATGGTGGCCTAACCAAAACACGAATCTGGAAACTGCTAAGTTTCCCCATCAAATCGCTAGCGATGGTCAAAGTGGATTAGTGTAGATCAAACTGATCATCCCGAAATGAAAGAAGGAATCTGTACCGCTATAAGAATGTTATAACGATCAAATCGTGCCACCATGATACCTCGGACCAATTACCTCATGGGCAAACCCTCTGATGCAAGTCGAGGCGATATGGTGATGGTGAATGCTGGCCGACAAGACAAAAGGCTGGTGAGAAGAAAAGATGGGCCCTCAAAATCCATGCTCAAGTCAATCTTCTCACGTACTCCATGTCTAGGACCATAAGGGCCTCGAGACATGATCTACTAGTTATCCATAGATATTGGGGATAACATGTCTCATTAGCTTTCTTTTAATTACAAATACCCCTATCAAATCTCCGTGGACATAAGTTTTACATTAAATACCCGAAATTAATTAATTAATTAATGGAACAGAACACTAAAACTACGTATACTTGCAGTGAATTGCATTTTAAATCATGTACGTTCTTTGCGGCGAACCTGGCGCTTTAGGGTACGCTTTGGTAGGCGCGGCGCTTTGGGAGTACATTTGGTGAATTAGCTAAGGGAGATATGCTGCGCGAATTTGTTCGTACATTAACCTCATGAGGATACTTACCGGCGGGCTTCTCTGGGCAATTGACCTAACATGATCCATGTGATATTACAATATTAACCCTGAGATGGTATCCGCTTACAAAATTTATCTTTGGAGGCAAAAATTGCCTAGTAGAACAAAGCGTCGCCCGACATACTAGCATCGGCGGGTAAAATTACTGCTTCATGGCACATAGGTTGACCCCTAGTGAATGGTAGGTCAGCAAAGCCCAGTAAATAACACGGTCAAAACGCCCGGTGAAAGGAACTCTCCCAATGGGAATCACATTCTTGATCCTTACTGCACCCTTGCTAGTAGGCTAAGTCCAACTCACTTAGGGTGTCCTCAGAGACACAATGTCTAGGAAGTTCTCAGTCCACCTTTGTCTGTAATTTGGAACCTCTTCCTTCTAGGCTTTACTCCTAGGGAAGCCAGGGGAGTAGTCCCTAGTTACTAGATTAGTCACTAGTTTTAATGTTCTAGGAGTTAGTTTTTATTGGTTAAAGGCTAAAGGGAAAACAAGCCTATGATGGGCAAATGCTAGTGCAAGTCTATTCTAAATGAAAGTCAACCCTTTACCTAAGTCCTTGCTTCAATGACTAGTCCCTAGGTTGGGCAATGGGGTCAACTAAGTTTGAGGTGGTTTATTACAAAAGTATTACAAGTAAATCTAGTATTCAGCACCCAAAAAACCAAGGTTATTATTACTTACAAAGAATACTAAGTGTTACAATGATTCTACACCTTTTACAAAGATACACAAGATACAAAGATACAAAAGAAGTGTAAGTGATACAACAATTAACCAAGCATGCCCCAATAGCACCACTCTATTGGACCTTCTTCAGCAACCACACAAGCATAGAATCAAACAAGTGATGCTTCCACAAGTGGTATACTCAGCACTTTCTCAAATTCACACCACAACAAAACAAATAAACCAATTCTTCATCTCATAACTTGCTTGCTCACATGAACATGAAAGCATAAACATGTGGTTACAAATAAAGATAAAGATTCAACAATGGAGATTATCACAATGTGTGTTCCCTATCTCATGCATCTAATTCTAAAACATGCAAAAGGTGATCTGCAACTAAGTGTTTAAGGAGTTGTTAAAGATTTAATAAATTTTTAAGTTCCCTTCCCCTAAACTATGTTTGTTAACAGACCCCCTCCTCCGCAGCCCCCGATATTTGTCTGGTGTTCAGATAGTAAAGCCGATAAAGAAACACTAGCTTCCACCGGTCAGCCACTGACAGGTAAGTACTTCTGGGAAAAGGATCTCCTATGAAATCATGCAGGCGGGTGTCCACTCCTTTAAGTTGTTTCTTCAATTGATTTTAGATGGTGAGATGGCATTTGTAAAACCCTAAAATGTTGTCCACAAAAGTGTTATTATGACCCTCGGTTGGGTCTTTAGGTGTGTTTGGTGAATTTTAGGAGTGTTTTAGTGCTTCAAAATTTGACGTTTAAAGGTATGGCAGAAATGAAAAACTCATAAAAAAGTGTTGAGCTTGAAATTAAAGAGCATTCACACATCAAAACTTCAAGAAATGGAAATGATACAAGAAATATGCCACTTAATGATTAACCATTCCACATAAAGATTACAAGTTAAATGTGAGATTTAAGCAAGGACAACTTGCTATATAAAAAAAAAAAAAAAAAAAAAAAAAAAAAAAAATTTAAGTTATGTATGATAGATTAGACCACAAAACAAGATAACTTAAACTTAATGAGTGCTTGAAAATGAAAATGAAAATATTTAAAAACATGGAGATGATGCACATAAAGGAAAGAATCATTAAGCATGTGTAGGCATCATCAACATCCATAGACATTTAACTTTTAATCCAAGCAGAAGGGCAAGAACAACACTTGTAATGAAGAGAGATGTGAAGTTTAAGATTCAAGAATTTCTTATCACCATGAGTGTTAACCATTAAAGTGAAATGTGCTTTAAGGAAGTAGATTAACAATATAGTGGTTAAGATCTTATAGCCAAAAGATTAGATCACATATGTTTGGAAAATGAAAAGATAAATAACTTATGAAACTTAACAGATCTAGCATTTTAGGATATATCACAAGTTATTAGGAATCAAAGCATAAGAACTAAACATGAAAAGAGCTTATGTGTGTGAGATAATCATATGTATGTTTGAAAGATGAAAGTAAAGTAACTTATGATAACAAGTAGATTAAGCACTTAAGATATGTCTGAAATTGTTAACCATAAACAATAGATCAAAGCATATGAAATGAACTTAATGAAAGGAAACTATTAGGTGTGATTACTAACTGATTGTCTTAGCCATTAAGCATAGAGATCATAGAATGAGTTAGTTTCATGGTGAATGTGAGGTTTTTGAAGTTACTCTCCCCAAGATTATTAGGTCATGTGATTATTATTTATAAAATAAACTTAAAAGAATGAAACCACTTACAATGGCCAAAGGTGGAGGCAAACCTTCCTTTTGACCAAAGAGGGTTGTGATAGCTTAAACAAATGGAATGAATGAAAGGGCACACAACTTGTCTATTGGACCAGAGGGGCCAACAACTAAATGAAAAAAAAAAAACTAATTAGAAGAAAACCCAAACTATACTATGTTGGTTTTATTGTTATGGATCTAAAAGAATGAAATAATGAAAGGAAAAGCCCGAAAATACAAGGAAAAGGGAAAAGAGATAGCTACCCAACCGAAGGGGTTTCTTGATGGAGTCTTCTTTGAGAGAATGTTTTTAAGACAGCGTTCCTCTTTTTCACAGTATGTACCAAAAACAACAAAGCAAAAACTTCATGGAAATCTTTAAAACACACCAAATATTTACAAAAAAAGTGCATTTACCGCAGGGTACCTTTAAAATCAGAAATATAAATTTGATATTTTGACCCTATCTAGAAGAGTGTATTCTGAGAAAATAAGTGATAGCGACAATAGATCAGATCCAAAAAAAAGGGCCAAGAGTTTGTGCAAGCTATGCTGGAAGCTGCTCTAAAGTCTCTCCCAAACCAAACCTTGTGAAACAAATCTGCACACTAAAAAAAGATGTGAGTTCAATGACATAGTAGAGTTAATTAGTGTGCAATAATGAATTAATTTACAACCCTATCTAATGTATACATGGAGTCATCAACACTAATGTTGTTGACCTACCCAAATAAACTAATTTACTAGGTGCTAGCAAATGGAAACACACAATGCAAAAGAGCAAGATACTCTCATATGTGGTGGACAAATAAGGGTAATCCTCCATTGGGTCCAAAGTTCTTCCAAAGCTTTCTTTATTGCATCGAAAAATGTGAGAAGATTGGGCACCTAATTGCTCCAAAGATCTCAAGAAAATGAGTTAGAGTGGGAAAAGATGGCAGGAGCAAGAAAGATGGCAAGAATTAGGTAGCATAACTTTAGCTCAAAAGAATGGTGAGGAAAAGAATTGAGGAAGGGTTCTCTTATACCTCTAGAGGCCAAGAGAAAGTACTTGGATGAGTGCCAAGTGTTAGTTTGAAAATTAAAAGCATAATCTCAAGAGGCATGATTGGGGATTTGGAGTGAGAGATTGATGAGTTGGAAGGAGTTTTAGGATAGTGTTGGGATGGTAAAGGCCTAGGAGATTAGCACTTGTCTGTATTAGAATTTACGTTCTATTTTGGGAGAGTAAGGAGTTAGAGTTTTTTGGGTTAGTGGTGTGTGTCTCCATCAATGAAGTAGGTTAGAAAGTGAGCTTTTAGGAAGGTTGGGAGTGTGAGGGAGGTTTTGGAGTTGGAGTTAGAGGTTTTGGAGGCTGCTACCTACTAGGAGGGCCCCTCCAAGGATTCAAAACTAACAAACAAGTTTTGGAGTAGTGGAGGACGTTTTCCCCCTAGAATGAGCTAGAGAGGTGAGGGGGTAAGTAAATAGGTTGAATTAAGTTGAAAAGAGGTTAGGATGGGTTTGGGTGAGTTAGGAGGGCCTAACTTGCTCTTTACCATCTTTACACTCACTTACTAACTCAAAAATTACAATGTTTTTGACATTTCAATAATGTCACCTTAGCAATTAAGAGTGTTGTTTTGACTAAGGCTGACTGATGGACCCCAAAGACACTAGTAAACTTAGTCATTTGTTGAAACAGTCTATGGGTGTGAGGTGCTATTCCATTCTTTTGAGCACAAATACACCTATAAAGCCAAAGATCCAGTTTTACAACATTAGCTCAAAAATAATTAATTAATTAAATTATTAAAAATTTAATTAATTAAAAAAAACCCTATCTAGACTCGACGAAGTTCCGCAAGACTCTAGGAGATTTATAGAATGGTCATTTAAAACACTTTTAGACCTTATTCACCTACTATTATTGATCATTATAATGTCTTTCATCACTTTGGAGGAATTTATTGCATGTGTGGAGGGAAAAACTCAGGGAAATTGACTTGGTACAGAGAGCGGGTTGACGAGATAAAACCCTCGGTTGAAAGGAACCGTGGAAACATCCAAAGTGCACGACCTGACTATGATCCATGCGGACTTATTGCATTATCAACCCGCAGCGAGAGTTGTGGAAATTCGATTTACAAATTTTGTGTGGGGCATCGGATGCCGTTAGAAACTCCCCCAATGGAAACATCCAAAGGTACCTGACCTAACTATGATCCATGCAGACTTATTACATTATCAACCCACGCAGGGGTGTGGAAATTTCGTTTACAAAATTTTGTGCTGGGGCATCAGATACCCAAGTAGAACCAAAACTGTCTTCATCAAATTTACATCTGGTGATGCTCTTCATGGCACATGAGTTGACCCCTAGCTGAATAGGCGGTCAACAGAACCCATCCCAAGGTAACTGACCTAAATGTGACCCATGCAGATCTATTACATTATTGACCCACGCAGGCGTGCGTAAATTCCAGTTACAAAAAGAAGTGTTGGGGCCAAAAATTCCCTGTAGAACCAAATAGTCTTCAACAAATGAGCATCTGATGATGCATCTCTTCATGACACATGGAGTTGACCCCCTAGTTGGAGAGGCGGTCAACATAACCTAGCCTCACGATTTTGGGGGGTTGGCTATGCCAATCTCTCACCCAAGGTGTAGGCAACAATGAAATAAATGACTTGAAATGAAAAGAAAAAATTAAAAACAACTCTCAATGGCACAAGGTGGAGGGGCAAGCCTACCTTTTTTGTGCCAAGGGGGTTGGAAGCAAAAAAATGACTTTACAATGCTAGAAAGAGGTAGGGAAAGGGTGATTTTCGTTACCCAATCAAAGGATATGCCTTTGAAGTGTTGTGTGACCGAAAGTGGGCGGCATAACCCCTAAACCTGGTAAGAATCTGCAAAAACCAACAAACTATTGCTTGCTGGAAATGCTGCACAACACAAAACAAATCAAGAAAAGTTTATGTTTTTATGCATAAATTTTTCACATACAAGTATCCAAATAAAAGTTGATTTAAAGTGACCTATATATGATTGTTAGCAACTGAAATATGGAATGAATGAGCAGAAAAATCAGATCTGAAAAACAATGGAGTTTAAGTTGGCTTTGAGAGTAGACTCTTCCTTGAGGCTATCCCAACAAAACCCTAGAGGTAAACCTACAAATTTGAAAGAAAAGCTACAAAAATAGATAGAATGTGAGTAGATCTAGATGGTGAAACAAAATACTTTGCAATACTCAAATAAACACTTCACTAGATCTATGATAATACTACCACAAATCTATCCAAGAAAAATACTTTGCTTGGAGTTTCTACTCTAGATCTATAAACTTAAAGCATGCACAAGAGAGAAAACTAGAACAAGATCACCTCAATAGTTGCAAGAAGTAACAAGAATACTCTTTGTTTCTTCAAATCCTCCAAATCCTTTTTATTACTCAAGAGGAGATTCTTGCAGCAGCATGTTGCTCCAACACTCTCAAGGGAAAAATGGAGTGAGAGCAAGATGGACAAATGAGAGAGAGAGATGAGGCAAGAATTGGGTAGCATAACAATAGCTCAAGAGATGGATTCAAATGAGTGAGGGAGGGGTTCTTTTTATACTTGGGAAGACAAAGCTACCCCTCTTGGATGAGTTACAAGTGTCACACATCAAAGAAAAGTCACTTTTAGGGCTTTGGAAAGTTAGGGTTTTGGCATGGATGGATGAAGTGGAAATGAGTTGGAGTGAGTTGGCAAGGCTTTGACAAGTCAAATGATGAGTTGTAGGGTCTAGGGAGGCACACCAAGGGATAGAATAAGTCTCTCATTAATTTTTTTATTATTTTTTCACTTTTTGGAGACTTTCTAGAAGGGAGGCACACCACTCTAGGAAAAGTGACGTTTTTGCTTAATGGCTAGGTGAAGGGGTGATGTGAGGGTTGGAAAAAGTTAGGAAAGGTTAGTAAAAATCACTCTCACCTTTATCCATCTTTACTTTACCCCATTTGCTCAAAATTACAAAAATGACATTTTCCTATGTCATGACTTAGCAATTAAAATTGTTGTTTTGACTGACTGAGACTCCTGGTGGACAAACACCTAGCAAAAGTTGTCCGACTGAGATTAAATTTGGCCCAAGGGTGTAGGGGGTCTCATTCCATTTCTTTTGAGCACAAATACCCCTAGCAAAAGCCCAAGGACCTAGTTTTTACAATATTTGCTAAAAAATAATTAAAATTAATTAATTAAATTACCCAACCTTAGGCAATTTTAATTAATTAAAAAAAACCTATCTAGACTCGACGGAATTCCGTGAAACTTTCATACATGGTTATTTACATCATTCCTAAACAATAGCTACCAGAGGATAACTCCATTAGAACACCTTTCACCACTTTGGAGGAATTATTGCATGGTGGGAGGGAAAAACTCAAGGGAAATTAATAAGGCTGAAAAGCCAAATTAATAACCCAAGGATTAAAAACCCTCAGTGAAAGGAACTCTCCTAATGAATAAATCCCAAAGTAACTGACCTAACTATGACCCATGCAGACCAATTACATTATTAACCCACGCAGGGGTACGGAAATTATGTTTACAAAAATATGTGTTGGAGGCATAAAATGCCCAGTAGAACCAAATAGTCTTTGACTTGGTAGGATATGATGATGCTTTCTCTTAATGGTACATGGAGTTTACCCCCTAGTTGAATAAGCGGTCAACAGGAAGTGTTTGAGTGCAAAGCTGCAGTGATAACAGGGAAATGTAGGTCTTCCCTGTGGGTGCCTCTGTAGGGGGCGAGCTGCACCTTATCATGGATGCCTTAGTTTCCTAGCCCATTCAATGCCTTTTGTTCTTAGTCTTATTGCTTTTGGTCTTTTTTCTCTTGAAGGGAAAAGTTGGGGGACATTGTCCTGGTGTGGTGACCAGGGGTGACAACATTACCCACAAGCACTTTACAGAAATGAGAAGGTTGGATCGTGACGAGACCCCCTTTCTCTTGGCTATGCCACCAAGAGACACTACCCTATTTTGGTGACCAGATAGGTGGTAGTGTCATACTGCTACATGCCCATGGACCTAATAGCTCGGCTCATGCTGAGACCTTCCATCCACCAACTAGTACCTTGAGTTTGATTTATCTTATGGGTCCCCTTTTCTTAGTGAGAAGCCTTTTATTGTTTTCTCGGGAATCCTTGGGCAAAGCATCTCAAAGGTTTTATCTTGGCTTTTAACTCTTGCTATCTACTTTTACCCTTTGGGCCTTTAGCCCCTTCTTCCCACAAGGCAAAATACAATCCTTCCTAGTGTGGCTAACCCAATGCCTGAACAAAGGTAAGGGGGAAAATGAGAGGAAAAAGGATGGAAAGTGGTAAGTATGGAGGGAATGGACGGTGACCTTTCATAGACCCACCCAATGGCAACTCATCCTAAAGGGGAATCAACTTACTAGAGAATTATGTCACCTTCCTAGGTATGAACAAGTTAAAGAGCATAATTTCCAAGCAAACATTATGAAATGAAGGAGAATTTAACGTAACATATTCAATTGATTCAATTATCAGAGTGACACATACTATGATACCCTGACTCATTACCTCATGGAACAAGACTTACTGCTACTTCAAGACCAGGCTGGTGGGATGGATGTTGTTGCTGCTAATAGATGGGATGCACTGAAGAAAAGATGGGCCCTCCAGGGCCATGCTCAAGTCATTTGGCTCTCGATGCTCCATGTCTAGGACTTGTGGGCCTCGAGACATGATCTCCTTAGTTATCCCTAGGATAGGGGATACCAGTCTCAATTTCAATAAAATCCTTCTTATATTCTCAACCTCTCTCTTGTATCTTTTTATGTGCATGTCCTTCGTAATTCTACTCACTTGGTAGCTTAAATAACTATCATATTCGATGTAGACAATAAATAAGAAAACTAGTGTTGTTTGTTGATTAATACATTATGTGAGGAGTCAGTATTTTTAGTTGGTGATGATTAGCTACCTATCAAGCTAGAGGAGGTTCTTCTAATAATATAGTGTGATAAATATTTAATGTTTTCTTCAATCTTGAGTAGGCTCAATAAGATTAGTTTGTAGTTACAAGTTTTTGTTCATGAACATTTTATACATGAGCATAAATAAAGCTAACGGCTATTTGCGATTTCAATCAATTAGTATCAATAATTATAATGCTACATGTGTTTATGTTTCCCATTTTTTCTCTATTTATGTAACTAGTGTCTGTATCTACAGGTTCTTGATGATTCTATCTTTCGAAGAGATGGGGACAACATATATGTGGATGCTTGTGTTAGTTTAAAACAGGTGAACAATGTTTTATTCTCTAATGTTGCTTTTCTTATAGAAGTTTGTTCGTGTATATACTCCATGTCTTGTCAATTCATAATCTTGATCCCAACAATATCTAGGATTCATCAATCATCATCATTCTAGATGTGTATCTATCGACTTTGTTGGAGGATAAGAATTCCCATGCATTCAATTGTGCTAATCCTTGTGTGTTTTTTCACATGTTTACGTTCATCTAGTCATGTAAAAATGTAGATGCATTTCTTATACTCATGAAACACTAGTTTAAAAGAAATCCATAAATGCATGCTTTGTTAGACTTGTATTAATATAGGATATAAGTTTCTTAAGTGTTTCCTTCCACAGAAAAAAATTGTATCTCTTTCCATTATTGAAAATACAAAAGATAGATTCATATAGGACAACCCTGATGGGAGGCATAAAAGTCCATGAGCTAAATGTTCATCACATCTATAGATATATCAGTGTTGCCTGAAAATTCTAACTAAAAACTAACTGCATAATGTCTAAACAGAAGAAAATGAATGATGGAAAACATTCTAGTCATATAGCGTCATGGGGGTAGAGTTCAACTCTACCCCATGTCTCCAACTGCCCATCACTAATGATCCAGCTTGTCTGCTACATGCTGGTTTTGGAAGTCTGTCAGCCCCCTCATTGAGCACCTTATAAACATGATTAACAAAGGTCTGAAATTCTGTGTTCAGATCAAGCATTCTTTGGACAGCACGATGAAGATTCAATTTCAATGACTGCATGGATCCCTCCATCCAAGAGATTACAACTTGGAATCTCCAAAAATATGCAAATCCCTTACTCACAGTTCCAAGTGTAAAGCCATCACAAGGATACTGCCCTCAATTCTGCTCCATTGCCTGTAGTTACACCCATACCACATTCAAACTTCAAAGGTGAGCATATGGGAATCTGATATGAGAAAGATCCTTCTTGCCCCATTTTACCATGATTATCTTGTGAATCCTTGTCAAAGAAACCATATGGTCTGTCTTTATCCACTACCAACTCTGGAGCTATCCTTGATTTCTTTTGTTTAAGCACTTGACCATACGACTTGGATGTGGGACAAGCACCATTGTGAAGGCATCTGCAACTCGCCTTGGTGACTCCATTGTGATAAGGTACGCAAGCTTCATTTATTGTTCAGTCCTTATATTGAAATTTGCACATGGTCAAGGATGGATCCATGGTCATTTCATGAAATATACAAGGCTTTTGATGTCAAGGATATCCCTGGGTATCTTAATCAATGTCTACCGGAATACTGGGAGGATTGCCCTAAGTTTGATGGTGACCAATCATTGGCCATCTCACATGCGGTAAATGATTTAAAGCATCTTAGAAAGATCAAAGTGGAACATGAAGATGTGATGTTGAAGGTTTTTTTATGTCCTTGGAAGCACAAAGGGATTGGTTGGTACATTCTTTCAAACCAAGGAGTATACCTGTCGAGCGAATTATATGATAGTAATTGCGACATAAATTATCAATCCGGAGTCGTAATCTTATGAGATGTACGCAAAGTATATGCAGGGTAAGAGGATTTCTAATCTATGCTAATGATTGAAAAGAAACATGTTAAACTACTGTCGTTGAATCTAAATCTAAGAAAGCACAAAATATGCAACTAATCTATGAAAGGAAACTATCCTAATGCTACATAAACTTCAGACTAAAACTGAATCTACGAAATCAAATGAGACATAATCTAACTATGAAAGAAAAAACTTAATCTAACTACGAAAGCATGAAATCTAGAATTAATCTATGAAAACATGAAAGTGCGTAAATTAAATCTAATGAAAGCATTTTAAAAATCTCTACAACAACACAACAAAAAGGTAAACGACAAACCACTATGAGAAAGTAAAATCTTGCTTTAAAACAATCCAATACATGGCAAATAATGAAAATCACTATCTCAAAACTACAAGACTATGAATCAAAGCTCAATTACTCTATTCTTCTATTCTCTATTCTAGAGAGAGGCCTCCTTCCAAATGAGGAGAGAACCTGCTTATTTATACATGAATAAAGATAACAAACTCATAATTACAGATCCACTGTTCTCTCAACCTATCCCTTCAAATCCTCCACAAATATCTTAGATAAGATATTCTATCCATGATCTTCTCCTTGAAATTAGCTTGAATGATTATCTCCAAATCAAAGCTTGAAGATGAAATTCGAATTTGAAGCTAGGTGGTGATTTTTGACTTTGTGAAAATCTTCAAATATGCCTGTTGTCATCACAAAACTCATCCAACTTTGAGATATAATGAAAACATGTTAATTTTCTAGTATTTAATCACAAATTCTCTTAAAAATACTTAAAAATAAATAATTTGGAAAATGGAAATGTAAACCCATATGTTTTATGAAAGTGGTGGAGATTAATGGTTTTATGGAAGGATAAGATAAGAATGAGGTGATAAATGATGTATGATCAAGGAATAAAAGGTGTATTTATGCGGTCCAACAATACCTTCAGTTTCAGTTTTCATTGAAGAATTTCTCAAGCACAGGGGTCAGGGTTTCGAAGATACATATCAAGGCCTGTTGGAAGCCCTATGGGATGAGGGATTTCTTGGCCTTATTGAATGTAATGAAGAGATTGATGATGATGAGGCTTTCCTGGAGGAAGAAGACAGTCATGGAATTGATAACATTGATATTATAAGGGAATCCGAGGATTTTCATGCTGATACCTCAGATTGTGATGAGGAATCTGCTGCAGGTGATGAAGGAATTGTCTTGAAAGAAAGGGAAGATCTTCTTAACCTCTTTGAAGACAATGGTGTTCCATATCAAGAATCCAATTTACAGGATGATATTACTGATGGTTTATGCCCAGAGTCTGCTAGCCACACAAAAGATAGCCTGGATATTTGTAGACCCAAAGGAACAATGCAACAACAACCTGAGGAATGCCCGATACAGGACCATGGTGATGAGTTTTCTTACTAGGAAGAAGTACACAAAGATACTGCTGATCTGAAAATTGCTAACGATGTTCTCCACGGAGAAAACTTGTATTCTGCTCCACTTTATGACAGCCAGGTAGTCGATGAAGTGTTTGGTGATGGACCTGACCTCATGATAGAGTTACAGTCTACAGATTTGATTCCATTTGAGGATGAAATCCTGACTGCTCAAGAAGCTTAGAAAACTTTGAATGTAGATTATATCTCTGAGATAAAGGAAAGAGGGAATTCTATTGCTGACCTAAAGAAAGCAGTATTCCAATGATGTCTTTGTACATATGGGCATGAAGGTGAAACGCATGAAGATGACAAGGGATGTGATAATGAGGTAAAGTCTGATTTTGAGCCATCACTATGTAATCCCGAGGAATTTATTTTGTTCAACTCAAGAAGAGGCCCCTTTTTCACTTATTTTGATGGAAACCCTCACCACAATGAGAGGACGAAAAAGGTCATATATCAGTTGCTTATGGTGCCTCGAAAAGATATTCAGGTGTTTGTAGTCAAAGCGAATCTCAAACTTTTGTCAACAAGGATTTTGTCCAGGACCAAGTTAATCAACAGTTGGTGAGAAGAACTTCAACTAACTCTTATTTTCCCACGAAGATACTCCCTGCACAACCTTCTAGCCATCAAATTTCAAAACTGCATAGATAGCTATCTCTAAAAAATTCCAATGTATATCCTAATGACAAGGTGGAAGAATATGAAAGAAAGCATCCAAAGAAATAATTGAAGGAAATGGATGAAGCCCGCTAAGCAGCAGAAGAGGAGACTGGAAAATTTGAAGACAATTGTGATGATATTTCTGATACTCCGTAGGTTCCACAAAATCTGGATGCAAGTAGCAGCCTTGTGTTAATATGTGAAATGTTTGGAGAGATGTGTACAATGTAATGTTCCCAACCCAATTCTGATATAAAAATCAGAACTATGTGGTTGAGAGTTTTAGCCAAACACTTTGCTTGTTGGGTCAAAGCCTTGACTAATCTACACTTCCTGTTAATGATATGTTTTAGTGACCAAGGAGATGGATTGTAACCTTCTTATAGCTCCCAGAATATCTTCTGTTTGGTTATTTAGCTTGCTGTTATAGTTATGACAGTGGAACTCATCGTCAAACAGTTGGCATGTTTGTCTTGTTATTGAGTTTGATCATGGTTTATTGCATGCAGAAATTGTTGATGATAGAGATGCAAATAACAACAATAAAGACACTAGATATAGCACAAGAAAGCCACAACTCAGATCTGAATTTATTCAATAACAATAATGGCTAACCTCCATACAAATATAGATCAGATTTGGAATACATGTAGCTGCATAATAGGAGTGGCTGAAGATGTCTCCAATACAATATAGAAATCAGAGATAATGAACCAAAGAGGCCTCCAAAGGCTGTATACAATAGATCTGATGAAGTGGAAGCACTTCCCTTAGTCAATCTGTTGAATAGCTAAGTAGAGTTGTGCCTTCCCTGACTTGGTGTGCCCCCTAGAGACTTAGATCTGATGTGTGGGTCTCTAATCCTCAAGAGAATAGCAGCAATCCTATAGATCTGAAAGATATGTGGTCATGGAAGAGATCTCTTGGCAGTTACCTGCAAATCTGAACCCTCCCACACAATATCTTCAAAAATAATTTCACCTTCCTTCAGGAAACTTGCCCAATTGGAGAGAATGGTGAAGATGGCATGCAATCCCTCAATAGAATGATGAAAAGAGGCACTAGGGTGTTGGAGAACCCTCTGAAATCGATCTAAGCTTCAGATCTAACAATCCTGGACTAAATCGAATCACTTCCTCTTCCACAGTGTGCCCCCCTTAGTAGAATACCTCCACAAAGCTGTGCCCTTCCTCCAATAAACCTCTGGAACTGAACTGAACTGAACTAGAATGGTGAGGGAGGAATATTTCACCTCCTTGGCCAAGCTTGGACTAAGAACAGGGGAATCTTTCACTCCCTTGTTGATCTCTAGGGTTTATTCAGTCAAAACCCTCAAAATCCCCAAGTATCATGGGCTCTCTAGCTAAGAAGCCAGACATCAAAATGACAATCATCATAATGAGAGAATAGAATCCCCTATCTCTCTTTTATACCCTTGTTCATTTTTTTTTTCTCCAAGTGACTTTTACTTTACTTTTAATATTCCTTAATAAAATCACTTTATTAATTAATTAACCTTTTTTCATCTAAAAAGTGATTTATTTGTCCTTATGGCTTCTCCGACCATTGAAAGTCACTTCTCATCATTTTATCCTATAGTGCTCTTCCTCCCGATTCTGATGAGATATTACACTAAGAGGTTTCTTCAAGTATTATACTCAAAATGACCTCCTTAGTGAATTTAATTAAAATATGCTCCATAATAGCTCAAAATTACGGAAATCGTCGGAATGCAACGAAACCAAAGACAAGTTGTGCGGAATGGATCCTGATGATGAAATATGATGAATGATGCAAGTTGGGCCTGTTATCGCACAGTTTGTAGCTAGGATAAAAGGCTATAAGATAGAAGGCCAAATTGGTGCAATAGGAACCAATCCCACCCAATGTCACCACAATGGGATGGTTATTTCTCTTTAGGGAGGTTAGGCTCAGGGGAGACGTCCCGGGTGACCTGGGGTTTTGAAGAGGCAAAAGGCTAATAAGATAAAGATAAGGTTTTCCCCCTTCACAATTCACCACCCAAACAGATAGTTTGGCCAAAGGCCAATAATGAAGTAAAACCCCCAAAGAAGTGTACCTGCCTAGAACAAAGCAACAACAAACTGATATGTGCAAGCTATTTCAATGGGTTAGTACTTCACAAGATTATCTGATAAATATATATATATAAGCAATATGGCAATAAATATTGACGAAGTCAATGTTTATCAATATAGCAATGAAAATAATGTCACTTCACCAATAAATACTGGAACAATGTAGCATTCAATATAACCAATCAACACTTTATTTCATTTAATGCCTAAGTCACCATTCAATTGC
>SNQJ01S0092830.1:0-32383 GCA_010110895.2 Picea sitchensis | reverse complement strand
TGGGCTTGATCCAATTGCATCCACTGTTGTTGAGGATCTTATCCGAGCAATGCACATTAAAGGACACGATGCAGTGGGGAAACCTGGAAAGATTGCTTCATATATTGTTGTAACCCATCAACATAGCACAATAAGGCGAGCAGTCGACAGGTAAGTTCAGATATTTAGGTATTTGCCTCTTAGTTTAAATGAAAGTCTATTTAGGTTTGCACACAAACCAATGTTATAAACTGGAACATTTCAGCTGAGAGGCTACATGTATACTGCATTTTTTGGTGGTTTTAACTTGAATACCAGGGGTTTGCCAGGCTGCTCTTCCTTCATGAAGGTCAGGTAGTTTGGCAGGGTATGACACGTGAGTTTGACACATCAACCAATCCCATTGTGCGACAGGTAATTTTTCTTTAAGAGTTATTACAGATCACATCCATAGTGCTCAGTTAAGGATGAAGCTTGATTTTCTAATCTGACGTGTTTACTAGCATATTGTTGCTTTCTGGTTGCAGTTTGCAGAAGGGAGCTTGGAGGGACCTATTAAGTACTAAAATAGTTCTATGAAAAGGCTATAGTCAATAAAACTACCATCTTTACAAAATTGGTAGGTAAGAAGAGAATGCCTGAAAGATTTGTTGCATTTAAATGTGTATCCAATAACAAGAAATTTATTTTTATTGATCGTAGTTTTAGTTTTATTGCTGCTATAAATCTTTATCAGTGATCTTTATTGCATAGTTGCTTGCTTCAGACAATATTCCAGGTCATGTACTCCATAGCGGTCTCCTGGAATTTGAAGACAGAAAAAGCACGTCAGGTCCTTGAAATATAGTTCTACCTTGCAGATTATGCTTGAAGTATCAGTCGAATATTGCAAGTGAATTGGGAGTCGCTGCTTGGCAATTTTAAAGAATATGGTCATACAGAGTCTATCTCCAATGGACTAACAAATTTGATCTGGTTATGATATATTGATTAGCTTGACGCCTCTCTGAGAGTATACTGCAATTTTAAGAGTTGGATGCTGTTCTACAAGTTTGGAAACATGTTTCATGGCATCTGTATTTCCATATTTATCGGTACTTTACATCTAGGTCCATGAACAATATTTCAGTACTACTCTAAACATCTTAAGTAGAAAGAAACACCCTCTCCCCTTCAGTTCCTGCCAGGAAATGTTTATGGAAGCCTCCAGCCAGGAAACTTCTGGACCGCTATGCTGAGCCATTTTCTATTCCTGAAATATTTCAGGTCCATTTCCTCCATGTTTATAGGAAATATGCAGGTTTTCAGGCTTTTTCCAGCCTTGAAAAACTCACCCCAGTAGGTCTAACTTCTAAGGTTCTGTAGTGGCCAACAAATGAGAGAATAAAAAAAATCCATAAAGAATGAAGAAACCCCTAAAAGATCATAAGAAAAAAGTTTTTTTTTTTTTAATATTTGCAATTCGATTCTCGTGCCTTGCAAATGTTTGATATTTGACATTCAATTCTTGTTTTGTTGCACTGATACGATTTGTATCACACTAACGAAGCATGGATTAGTCATGCCATATTCTTTATGGATTATTTTTCTATATTGCAGCATGACAAAATGCATTGTTGAATGTCTCTTTACTGTGGTATATAATGATAGAAAATCTGTCAACCCATACGCTTAATCTTCGTCTGATTTGTAAACTGCCATGGATATTCCATTGCAACAATTCGTCACAACAGATCTTGTAATATTCTGGAAATTTTTATTACACAATTTATTTCCTTAGATCTCAAATTTTTTATTACTAGCTTAGTGCTCGAATTTATAGAAATCATTGAAATCCGAAAATGAAAGATCAAGCAAATGAACACACCATCCACACAAATGAACACAATATGTGACCTGAGAAATATGACATGGGAGAAAACCCAACTAGAAGATGAGGACTATGCTTTGCTCTCTTTTCTTCAGTTATGAAATGCAAGTACAAAGAAAGGGGCACTCTCTATGGAGTTGCCTTTGACACTATGTCCTAAATATGTTGATGATTGCAGCGATGTGAGACATTCTCCAGCTTACAAACCTGAGAGAAAGCCCCTGAGCGGGGTGTGTGGTTCCTATCTGAGACAAAGATGGAACGTAGAGATAGCCTCCTCCTTACAGAGAGTTGAGAAGAACTCCAGATGATTCTCTTGTGTAACGCAGTGAGAAAGGAGATCTGCAGAGTTGGACGTGCCTGTGGCTGAGCACAAGTTGAATGTGTGCAATCCCAAAGTGCTAGGTGCATCGTCATGAGAACAGAAATGAAGATGATGTGTTAGCCTTCTCTGAGCAGAGAGTTGATGAGAAACTTCAGATGACTCTCCTGTGTAATGCAGTCGAAAGAAGATCTGTTGAGTGGACGTGCCTGTGGATGAACACATGTGAATGTGATCCTAGTGGTTGAGCACTAGAAGTGGTTTTTCTGTGTAATGCAGTGAGCCAGAGATATGGACATCCATATGGATGTGCCCCTAGTGGATGAACACTAGTGGGTGTATGAGATCCCTTGCTATATTGTTAAAGAGTCAAACCTGCCTGTAACCCTATTTGTAATGTAAAGGGTACAAGTCGGCCCCACCTTAATGTAATTGTTAATTAATGTAAAAGATAATTAATCTGGTTAATATTAATTATATTATGAGATAGAGAGGTTGACCTTGTTGTGCCAATAGACACTTTTGTTGAAAGGTTTAGTTCAGTTTAAGTAAAGGTAAATTACCCATTGAGGAATCATATCTTTCATGTGAGTTTGGAAATTTCAACAAGTACATCTTCTTGGGAAAAGTGTGCACCTCTCTTGGGTGTTAGTCTTCTAGGGGTTTGGGCACCCTCTTGTGTGCTAGGTTTCATTGGTGGTGAATGTATTTCTCTTGAAGAATATAGCAAAGGATTTTCGCTGGGATTTCTTCCCTTGTTGAGAAGGGTTTCCCAGGATACTTTTTGTGTTCCTGTGCATGGTGTTTCTTCTTGTGATCTTGGTTGCTGCAACATTATTGGTTATGGTTAAGTTAAATGATAAAAATGGAATGAACTTCATGCTTAAACTTGCTTATTGAAAAATCAACATGGTATCAGAGCATAGGTCTTGAAGAACCCATTACACAAACAACTTTCAACCGTTCTCTCTCTCTTCTACAAAAACTGTAAGACCTAAGGTTCCCAACAAATCTGTATGGCTTTCTCTTCTGGAGGTTTTCAACACTTGGCACTAGGACGTTGGGGTTAAAAGGGGCATAAGAGTGTATGACCTCCTTCAGTGCACCTCCAACAAGTTTCAGATCGAAATTTTGAGCATTTTGAAATTTTGGCCCTAGGGTTTCTAGGGTTTCACTAATTTCTGTAGAAATTTCAGTATTAGGGTTTCTTAAACTCATTGAAGGGCCTCTTCAACTCACCAGTGTTCTCCTATCTTTCAAAGGCTTATTGTTGGCAGTCATAAGTCAACAAAACCTAAAATTGGTAGCATAGCCGTTAGTTTTTCTCGCTGAGTTGACAAAGGGTTGTGAAGAATCTAAAATTAAGATGAACAAAACTATGATGGAAGATACGCTTGATGGATCAATCAACTTCAAGTTCCTGGAAGACAAGACTTCAAAATGAAGACTTATTGTGGGTGATACAAAAAGGTGTCACTGTGACATACCTCCTTCATGAAGATGTCAGAGGACAGAGATCAACCATGTGCCATTGGAGAAATCATATCAGCACCCTCAGGTATGCACTTGTATATATATTATTTGTAACATTGTCACGAGGGAAATTGCAGGACGAAGGAACCTTTTGCTGAAGTCTTGGATCCAGAGGGATCTCAATGCATTCAGAGGAACAACACACTGGAAGTGAAGACTCCAAGTTTGATTGTTGTAATTGTCATTCCTCTAACCTATATTTCTAAAGGTTGCTACATTACAAGTAGGTGTTCTAGCTGTGACAACAATCCTTAAATTGTTTTGATTCTAGAGATGTACTCATTATTCTCCTTAAAGAGATATTCTTGTTTTGGTTCCTCTTGTTTTCTTGTTCTAGACAGGTTAAATACAAAGTAAGATGCTTATCCTTCAGAGGGAGTCACTTGACTCAGAGGGAGTCAAAACTATTTGGGAAAGAGGAAGAGTAGAACCATCCTTGAGACAATCAATGCAATAATGCATGATCATAATCTTTCTATGATTCCATGGGCAGAAGCATGCATGGCACAATATATGTTCAGAACAAGAGGCTTCACCAGACTTTGAAAAACATAACTCCCAAACCTTCACCGGAGTGAAGGCTGAGATTGAACAATTCATGATATTTGGGTGCCCAATGTATTTACATGTACCCAAAGAGAAGAAGTCCAAGCTAGACCCTTCAGGGAGAAATGATACATTTATGGGATAAACAAGGAATCATCAAAGACATTCTAGATCTACATCCATGGTCAGAGAAAGATTGAGACAAATGGAGATGTTGTCCTTGAAGAAGAGATAGCCTTTCAAAGATCCAAATAATCTAAGATGGAGATTGATAGTGAGACAATACCTTCTCCCCCTTCAACATTTCAGAGGGAGACATACATTATTCTAGCTGATCTAGTTGCTCCAGTTGATATGTCCAAGACATATTGCAGTAGGGCATAAAAGGCCTGCCTAGGCTCACTCTGCAGGAGGTAGAGGAACATACAAGCCCCTCAAGGCACTTCCCAAGTAAGAAAAATAGATTTTCGAGCTATCCTTCAGTCATGAGCTACTTCATTGATTTTGAGCATCCTTGTCTTGGAGAAGCAACATAAGAACAGGTATGGCAATATGCCATAACAAAAGAATACCAATATATCTTAAAAGAATGATGTTCAAGATATTGTTCAGAGACCAGAAGGGAAGTCTGTGGTAACTTCCAAGTAAATCTATAAGATGAAACATGCAATTGATGGAAGTGTCGAGAAATACAAAGCGAGATCTACAACCAAAGGATTCTCACAAACAAAGGGAGTTCTCTATGATGAGGCACTTGATCCAGTAAGCCCGATACACTTCCATCCGTACTACCATCCATGAGTTGGAAACTATATCAAATAGATAGATTCTTGATGAGTTTGGGTTTCAGCAAGTGTGTTGCTGATCCAAACCTATATTATTACAGTGTTGGCGACGAGAGCCTGATTTTGATGACTTATTCATAAAGCCTTGTTGATGAATACAAGTAAGCCTTGACTTTTGATTTCACGATAAAGGATCTGAGTATGATGCTCTACTTCCTGGAAGTATAACAGAGAACCAATGAGATTTTCTGAAGTCAAGGAAAATATACAATGAGAATATTAAAGAAGTTCAGTATGACAAAATACAAAAACACCATGACAGACTTGAAGAAAATGAATGATAATGATTCAGACGAGATTGATCCACAACTGATTGGATCATTAATGTATCTAGTTAACACCAGAAATGATTCATGCTATCCAGTGAATATGCTTAGCAAATCCATGAACCAACCGAGATAGTAAAACATTTATTGAGATACTCACAAGGCACAATTTGATATGGTCTGAGGTATGCCTCCAAGTGTGACATTGAATTTGCAGGGATATGCCTATACAGATTGAGCAGAGAGTACAGTGGAACGAAAGAGCACATCTAGTTGTTGTCTTACCATGAAGGTTGCCATGGTTTCTTGATGTAGCAGGAAACAAAACTCTGTGGCCTTGAGTACCACAGAAGTAGAATATATAACATTGAGTGTGCGAAGCAATGTGGCTGCACAAGCTTCTGACAAATTTACTTGATCATGAGATATATTTTATGATGATAACAAGAGCCGTGTGTAAAGCTCTTTGAGAACCTAGTGTTTCTTGATGGATCGAAAAACGTTGAGATGAAATATTATTATATCAGAGATATGATGCAGAAGAAAATAGTACACATGCAATACCTTCCTACACATGAGCAACTTGCAGACATTTTCACCAAATTAACATGGTAAAGAATGCCTCCCTAGTTGAGAGGGAGTGTTGATGACTCCAACCAAGGGAAAGTTCAATGTACATCCGTGTGAGACTTGGCATGATACAGAATGCCTCCCTAGCCGAGAGGGAGTGTTGATGATTGCAACTACGTGAGACATTCTCCAGTTTACAAACTTGAGAGAAAGCCCCTGAGAGGGGTGTGTGGTTGTTATTTGGGACAGAGCTGGATCGTAGAGATGGCCTCCTCCTTACAGAGAGTTGAGAATAACTCCAGATGATTCTCTTGTGTAACGCAATGAGAAAGGAGATCTGCAGAATTGGACGTGCCTGTGGCTGAGCATAAGGTGAATGTGTGAAATCTCAAAGTGTTGGGTGCATCGTCATGAGAACATAAATGAAGATGATGTATTAGCCTCCTCTGAGTAGAGAGTTGATGAGAAACTTCAGATGACTCTCCTGTGTAATGCAGTGGGAAAGAAGATCCGTTGAGTGGACGTGCTTGTGGATGAACACAGATGAATGTGATCCTAGTGGTTGAGCACTAGAAGTGGTTCTTCTGTGTAATGCAGTGAGCCAGAGATATAGACATCCATATGGATGTGCCCCTAGTGGATGAGAACTAGTGGGTGTATGAGATCCCTTTCTATATTGTTAAAGAGTCAGACCTGCCTGTAACCCTATTTGAGCACCCTCTTGTGTGCTAGGTTTCATTGGTGGTGAAGGTATTTCTCTTGAAGAATATAACAAAGGATTTTGGCTGGGTTTTCTTCCCTTGTTGAGAAGGGTTTCCTAGGATACTTCTTGTGTTGTGCATGGTGTTTCTTCTTGTGATCTTGGTTGCTGCAAAATTATTGGTTATGGTTAAGTTAAATGCTAAAAATTGAATGAACTTCATGCTTAACCTTGCTTATTGAAAAATCAACATGGTATCAGAGAATAGGTCTTGAAGAACCCATTACAAAAACAACTTTCAACCATCCTCTCTCTCTTCTGTAGAAACCATACGACCCTCCTAGGGTCCTAGAAAATCCGTATGGCCTGCTCTTTTGGAGGTTTTCAACACTTGGCACTTGGATGTTGGGGCTAAAAAGTGCATAAGAGTGTACGACCTCCTTCAGCACACCTCCAACACGCTTCAGATCGAAATTCTTAGCATTTTGAAATTTTGGCCCTAGGGTTTCTATGGTTTCGCTAATTTCTACATAAATTTTAGTATTAGGGTTTCTGCAACTCATTGAAGGAGCTCTTTAGCTCAACAGTGTTCTCCTATCTTTCAAAGGCTTATTGTTGGCAACCATAAATCCAACAAAACCTAAAAGTGCTAGCCTAGCCTACCCGTTAGTTTTTCTAGCCCAGTTGCCAAAGGGTTGTGAAGAATCTCAAATTATGATGAACAAAGCTATGATGGAAGATAAGCTTGATGGATCAAGCAACTTCAAGTTCCTAGAAGACAAGAAGTCAAAAGGAAGACTTATTGTGGGTGATACAAAAAGGTGTCACTGTGACATACCTCCTTCATGAAGATGTCAGAGGACAGAGATCGACCATGTGCCATTGGAGAAATCATATCAACACCTTCAGGTATGCACTTGTATATATATTATTTGTATCATTGTCATGAGGGAAATTGTAGGAGGAAGGAACCATTTGCTGAAGTCTTGGATCCAACGGGATCTCAGTGCATTCAGAGGAACAACACACTGAAAGTGAAGACTCCAGGTTTGATTGTTGTAATTGTCATTCCTCTAACCTATATTTCTAAAGGTTGCTACATTACAAGTAGGTGTTGTAGCTGTGACAACAATCCTTAAATTGTTTTGATTCTAGAGATGTACTCATTATTCTCCTTTAAGAGATATTCTTTTTTTGGTTCCTCTTGTTTTCTTGTTCCAAACAGGTTAAGAACAAAGGGAGATGCTTATCCTTCAGAGGGAGTCACTTGACTCAGAGGGAGTCAAAACTATTTGAGAAAGAGGAAGAATAGAACCATCCTTGAGACAATCAATGTAATAATGCATGATCACAATCTTTCTATGATTCCATGGGTAGAAGCATGCATGACATAGTATATGTTCAGAACAAGAGGCTTCACCAGACTTTGAAAAACATAACTCCCAAACCTTCACCGGAGTGAAGCATGAGATTGAACACTTCATGATATTTGGGTGCCCAGTGTATTTACATGTACCCAAAGAGAAGAAGTCCAAGCTAGACCCTTCGGGGAGAAATGATACATTTATGGTATAAGCAATGAATCATCGAAGACATTCTAGATCTACATCCATGGACAGAGAAAGATTGAGACAAGTAGAGATCTTGTCCTTGAAGAAAAGATAGCCTTTCAAAGATCCAAAGAATATGAGATGGAGATTGACAGTGAGACAATACCTTTTCCCCCTTGAACATTTCAGAGGGAGACAAACATTATTCCAATTGATCTAGTTGCTCCAGTTGATATGTCCAAGAGATATTGCAGTAGGGCATAAAAGTCATGCCTAGGCTCACTCTGTAGGAGGGAGAGGAACATACAAGCCCCTCAAGGCACTTCCTGAGTAAGCAAAAGAGATTTTCGAGCTATGCTTCAGTCATGAGCCACTTCATTGATTTTGAGCCTCCTTGTCTTGGAGAAGCAACATGAGAACATGTATGGCAAGATGCCATAACAAAAGAATACCAATATATCTTAAAATAATGATGTTCAAGTAACTTCCAAGTAAATCTATAAAATGAAACATGCAACTGATGGAAGTGTCAATAAATACAAAGCGAGATCTACAACCAAAGGATTCTCACAAACAGAGGGAGTTCTCTATGATGAGACACTTGATCCAGTAAGCTTGATACACTTCCATCTGTACTACCATCCATGAGTTGGAAACTATATTAGATGGATGGATTTTTGATGAGTTTAGGTTTCAGCAAGTGTGTTGTTGATCCAAACCTATATTATTACAATGTTGGCGACAAGAGCCTGATTTTGATGACTTATTCAAAAATCCTTGTTGATGAATACAAGTAAGCCTTGACTTCTGATTTCGAGATAAAGGATCTGAGTATGATGCTCTACTTCTTGGAAGTATGACAAAGAACCAATGATATTTTCTTGAGTCAAGGAAAATATACAATGGGAATATTAAAGAAGTTCAATCTGACAAAATACAAAAACACCGTGACAAACTTGAAGAAAATGAATGATGATGATTTAGACGAGATTGATCCACAACTGATTGGATCATTGATGTATCTGGTTAACACCAGCCCTGAGTCATGCTATGTAGTGAATATGCTTAGCAAATCCTCAGCCAACCGAGACAATAAAACATTTGTTGAGATATACACGAGGCCCAGTTTGATATAGTTTGCGATATGCCTCCAAGTGTGAAATTGAGTTTGCAAGGATATGCCTCCAAGTGTGAAATTGAGTTTGCAAGGATATGCCTATACAGATTGAGCATAGAGTACAGTGGAACAAAAGAGCACATCCGGTTGTTGTCTTACCATAAAGGTTTCCATGGTTTCCTGATGTAGCAGGAAACAAAACTCTGTGGCCATGAGTACCACATAAGCATAATATATAATATCGTGTGTGTGAAGCAATGTGATTCCACAAGTTTCTGACAGATTTACTTGATCAGGAGACAGATTTTATGATGATAACAAGAGTCATGTGTAAAGCTCTTTGAGAACCCAATGTTTCTTGATGGATCGAAACACGTTGAGATGAAATATTATTATATTAGAGATATGATGCAGAAGAAAATAGTACACATGCAGTATGTTCCTACACATGAATAGATTGCAAACTTCTTCACCAAATTAACTTGGTAAATAATGCCTCCCTAGTTGAGAGGGAGTGTTGATGACTCCAACCAAGACAAAGTTCAAAGTACATCCGTGTGAGACTTGGCATGATAAAGAATGCCTCCCTAGCTGAGAGGGAGTGTTGATGATTGTAGCTACGTGATACCGTCTCCAGCTTACAAACCTGAGAGAAATCCCCTGAGAGGGGTGTGTGGTTCCTATCTGAGACAGAGCTGGAACGTAGAGATGGTCTCCTCCTTACAGAGAGTTCAGAAGAACTCTAGATGATTCTCTTGTGTAACGCGGTGAGAAAGGAGATCTGCAGAGTTGGACGTGCCTATGGCTGAGCACAAGGTGAACGTGTGCAATCCCAAAGTGTTGGGTGCATCGTCATGAGAACATAAATGAAGATGATGTATTAGCTTCCTCTGAGCAGAGAGTTGATGAGAAACTTCAGATGAATCTCCTGTGTAATGCACTGGGAAAGAAGATCTGTTGAGTGGATGTGCCTGTGGATGGGCACAGGTGAATGTGATCCTAGTGGCTGAGCACTAGAAGTGGTTCTTCTGTGTAATGTAGTGAGCTAGAGATATGGACATCCATATGGCTGTGCCCCTAGTGGATGAGCACTAGTGGGTGTATGAGATCCCTTGCTATATTGTTAAAGAGTCAGACCTGCCTGTAACCCTATTTGTAATGTAAAGGGTACAGGTCGGCCCCACCTTCATGTAATTGTTAATTAATGTAAAAGATAATTAATCTGGTCAATACTAATTATATTATGAGATAGAGAGGTCGACCTTGTTGTGGGAAGGGAGACTTTTGTTGACAGGTTCAGTTTAGTATAAGTAAAGGTAAATTCCCCATTGAGGAATCATATCTTTCATGTGAGTTTGGAAATTTCAGCAAGTACACCTTCTTGGGAAAAGTGCGCACCTCTCTTGGGTGCTAGTCTTCTAGGGTTTGAGTACCCTCTTGCGTGCTAGGTTTCATTGGTGGTGAAGGTATTTCTCTTGAAGAATATAACAAAGGATTTTGGCTGGGTTTTCTTCCCTTGTTGAGAAAGGTTTCCTAGAATACTTCTTGTGTTCTTGTGCATGGTGTTTCTTCTTGTGATCTTGGTCGCTGCAACATTATTGGTTGTGGTTAAGTTAAATGCTAAAAATGGAATGAACTTCATGCTTAACCTTGCTTATTGAAAAATCAACATGGTATCAGAGCACAGGTCTTGAAGAACCCATTACACAAACAACTTTCAACCATCCTCTCTCTCTTCTGCAGAAACCGTACGACCCTCCTAGGGTTCCCAGAAAATACGTACGACCTTCTCTTCTGGAGGTTTTCAACACTTGGCACTTGGACGTTGGGGATAAAAAGGGCATAAGAGTGTACGACCTCCTTCAACGCACCTCCAACAAGCTTCAGATCGAAATTTCGAGCATTTTGAAATTTTGGCCCAAGGGTTTCGCTACATTTTGCAGAAATTTCAGTATTAGGGTTTCTGCAACTCATTGAAGGAGCTCTTCAGCTGACCAATGTTCTCCTATCTTTCAAAGGCTTATTGTTGGCAGTGATAAGTCTAATAAAACCTAAAAGTGTTAGCCTAACCTAGTCGTTAGTTTTTCTAGCCCAGTTGACAAAGGGTTGTGAAGAATCTAAAATTATGATGAACAAATCTATGATGGAAGATAAGCTTGATGGATCAAGCAACTTCAATTTCCTGGAAGACAAGACTTCAAAAGGAAGACTTATTGTGGGTGATACAAAAAGGTGTCACTGTGACATACCTCTTCATGAAGATGTCAGAGGACAAAGATCAACCATGTGCCATTGGAGAAATCATATAAGCACCCTCAGGTATGCACTTGTATATATATTATTTGTATCATTGTCATGAGGGAAATTGCAGTATGAAGGAGCCTTTTGCTAAAGTTTTGGAATCCAGAGGGATCTTAGTGCATTCAAAGGAACAACACACTGAAAGTGAAGACTCCGGGTTTGATTGTTGTAATTGTCATTCCTCTAACCTATATTTCTAAAGGTTGTTACATTACAAGTTTGTGTTGTAGCTATGACAACAATCCTTAAATTGTTTTGATTCTAAAGATGTACTCATTATTCTCCTTTAGGAGATATTCTTGTTTTGGTTCCTCTTGTTTTCTTGTTCCAGACAGGTTACGAACAAAGGAAGATGCTTATCCTTCAGAGGGACTTAAAGGGAGTCAAAACTGTTTGAGAAAGAGAAAGATTAGAACCATCCTTGAGACAATCAATGCAATAATGCATGATCATAATCTTTCTATGATTCCATGGGTAGAAGCATGCATGACACAATATATGTTCAGAACAAGAGGCTTCACCAGACTTTGAAAAACATAACTCCCAAACCTTCACTGGAGTGAAGCCTAAGATTGAACACTTCATGATATTTGGGTGCCCAGTGTATTTACATGTACCCAAAGAGAAGAAGTCCAAGCTAGACCCTTTAGGGATAAAGGATACATTTATGGGATAAACAGTGAATCATCAAAGACATTCTAGATCTACATCCATGGTCAGAGAAAGATTGAGACAAGCATAGATGTTGTCCTTGAAGAAGAGATAGGCTTTCAAAGATCCAAAGAATCTGAGATGGAGATTGACAGTGAGACAATACCTTTTCCCCTTTGAACATTTCAGAGGGAGACAAACATTATTCTAGTTGATCTAGTTGCTCCAGTTGATATGGCCGAGAGATATTGCAGTAGGGCATAAAATGCATGTCTAGGCTCACTTTGCAAGAGGCAGAGGAACATACAAGCCCCTCAAGGCACTTCCCAAGTAAGCAAAAGAGATTTTCGAGCTATCCTTCAGTCATGAGCCACTTCATTGATTTTGAGTCTCCTTGTCTTGGAGGAGCAACATGAGAACATGTATGGCAAGATGTCATAACAAAAGAATACCAGTATATCTTAAAAGAATGATGTTCAAGATATTGTTCAGAGACCAGAAATGAAGTCTGTGGTAACTTCCAAGTAAATCTATAAGATGAAACATGCAGCAGATGGAAGTGTCGAGAAATAGAAAGCGAGATCTACAGCCAAAGGATTCTCACAAACAGAGGGAGTTCTCTATGATGAGACACTTGATCCAGTAAGCCCGATACACTTCCATCCGTACTACCATCCATGAGTTGGAAACTATATCAGATTGATGGATTCTTGATGAATTTCTGTTTCAGCAAGTGTGTTGCTGATCCAAACCTATATTATTACAGTGTTAGCGATGAGAGCCTGATTTTGATGACTTATTCAGAAAGCCTTGTTGATGAATACAAGTAAGCCTTAAATTCTAATTTCAAGATAAAGGATCTGAGTATGATGCTCTACTTCCTGGAAGTATGACAGAGAACCAATGAGATTTTCTTGAGTCAAGGAAAATATACAATGGGAATATTAAAGAAGTTCAGTATGACAAAATACAAAAACATTGTGACAGACTTGAAGAAAATGAATGATGATGATTCAGACGAGATTGATCCACAACTGACTAGATCATTGATGTAGCTGGTTAACACCAGACCTTATTCATGCTATGCAGTGAATATGCTTAACAAATCCGTGAGTTGGCCGAGACAGTAAAACATTTATTGAGATATACACGAGGCACAATTTGATATGGTCTGAGATATGCCTCCAAGTGTTAAATTGAGTTTGCAGGGATATGCCTATACAGATTGAGCAGAGAGTAAAGTGGACCGGAAGAGAACATCCAATTGTTGTCTTACCATGAAGGTTTCTATGGGTTCCTGATGCAGCAAGAAACAAAACTATGTGGCCTTGAGTACCACAAAAGAAAAATATATAACATCGAGTGTGCGAAGCAATGTTGCTCCACAAGCTTCTGGCAGATTTACTTGATCATGAGACAGATTCTATGATGATAACAAGAGCTGTGTGTAAAGCTCTTTGAGAACCCAGTGTTTCTTGATGGATCAAAACACGTTGAGATGAAATATTATTATATCAGAGATATGATGCAGAAGAAAATAGTACACATGCAGTACCTTCCTACACATGAGCAGATTGCAGACACTTCACCAAATTAACTTGGTAAATAATGCCTCCCTAGTTGAGAGGGAGTGTTGATGATTGCAGCTACATGAGACATTCTCCAGCTTACAAACCTGAGAGAAAGTCCCTGAGAGGGGTGTGTGGTTCCTATCTGAGACAGAGCTGGAACGTAGAGATGACCACCTCCTTACAAAGAGTTGAGAAGAACTCTAGATGATTCTCCCGTGAAACGTAGTGAGAAAGGAGATCTGCAGAGTTGGCCGTGCCTGTGATTGAGCACAAGGTGAACGTGTGAAATCCCAAAGTGTTGGGTGCATCTTCATGAGAACATAAATGAAGATGATGTATTAGCCTCTTCTGAGTAGAGAGTTGATGAGAAACTTCAGATGACTCTCCTGTGTAATGCAGTGGGAAAGAAGATCTGTTGAGTGGATGTGCCCATGGATGAGCACAGGTGAATGTGATCTCAATGGCTAAGCACTAGAAGTGGTTCTTCTGTGTAATGTAGTGAGCTAGAGATATGGACATCCATATGGATGTGCCCCTAGTGGATGAACACTAGTGTGTGTATGAGATCCCTTGCTATATTGTTAAAGAGTCAGACCTTCCTGTAACCCTATTTGTAATGTAAAGAGTACAGGTTGGCCCCACCTTAATGTAATTGTTAATTAATGTAAAAGATAATTAATTTGGTCAATATTAATTATATTATGAGATAGAGAGGTCGACCCTATTGTGCCAAGAGACACTTCTGTTGATAGGTTCAGTTTAGTATAATTAAAGGTAAATTCCCCATTGAGGAATCGTATCTTTCATGTGAGTTTGGAAATTTCAGCAAGTACACCTTCTTGGGAAAAGTGCACACCTCTCTTGGGCAATAGTCTTCTAGGGTTTGAGCACTCTCTCGTGTGCTAAGTTTCATTGGTGGTGAAGGTATTTCTCTTGAAGAATATAGCAAAGGATTTTGGCTGGGTTTTCTTCCCTTGTTGAGAAGGGTTTCCTAGGATACTTCCTATGTTCTTGTGCATGATGTTTCTTCTTGTGATCTTGGTTGCTGCAACATTATTGGTTAGGGTTAAGTTAAATGCTAAAAATGGAATGAACTTCATGCTTAACCTTTCTTATTGAAAAATCAACATGGTATCAAAGCATAGGTCTTGAAGAACCGATTACACAAATAACTTTCAACAATCCTCTCTCTCTTCTGCAGAAACCGTATGACCCTCCTAGGGTTCCCAAAAAATCTGTACGACCTGCTCTTCTGGAGGTTTTCAACACTTGGCACTTGGACGTTTGGGCTAAAAAGGGCATAAGAGTGTACGACCTCCTTCAACACACCTCCAACAGGCTTCAGATCGAAATTTCGAGCATTTTGAACTTTTGGCCCTAGGGTTTTGCTAATTTCTGTAAAAATTTCAGTATTAGGGTTTCTGCAACTCATTGAAGGAGCTCTTCAACTCACCAGTGTTCTCCTATCTTTCAAAGGCTTATTGTTGGCAACCATAAGTCCAACTAAACTTAAAAGTGCTAGCCTAGCCTAGTTGTTAGTTTTTCTAGCCCAGTTGACAAAGGGTTGTGAAGAATCTAAAATTATGATGAACAAATCTATGATGGAAGATAAGCTTGATGGATCAAGCAACTTCAAGTTCCTGGAAGACAAGACTTCAAACATAAGACTTATTGTGAGTGATACAAAAAGGTGTCACTGTGACATACCTCCTTAATGAAGATGTTAGAGGACAAAGATCAACCATGTGCCATTGGAGAAATCATATCAGTACCCTCACGTATGCACTTGTATATATATTATTTTTATCATTGTCATGAGGGAAATTGCAGGATGAAGGAACCTTTTATTGAAGTCTTGGATCCAGAGGGATCTCAGTGCATTTAGAGGAACAACACACTGGAAGTGAAGACTCCAGGTTTGATTGTTGTAATTGTCTTTCCTCTAACCTATATTTCTAAAGGTTGCTACATTACAAGTAGGTGTTGTAGCTGTGACAACAATCCTTAAATTGTTTTGATTCTAGAGATGTACTCATTATTCTCCTTAGGAGATATTCTTGTTTTGGTTCCTCTTGTTTTCTTGTTCCAAACAGGTTAAGAACAAAGGAAGATGCTTATCCTTCAGAGGGAGTCACTTGACTCAGAGGGAGTCAAAACTATTTGAGAAAGAGGAAGAATAGAACCATCCCTGAGACAATCAATGCAATAATGCATGATCATAATCTTTCTATGATTCCATGGGCAGAAGCATGCATGACACCGTATATGTTCAGAACAAGAGGCTTCACCAGACTTTGAAAAGCATAACTCCCAAACCTTCACCGGAGTGAAGCCTGAGATTGAACACTTCATGATATTTGGGTACCCAGTGTATTTACATGTACCCAAAGAGAAGAAGTCCAAGCTAGACCCTTAAGGGATAAAGGATACATTTATGGGATAAACAGTGAATCATCGAACACATTCTAAATCTACATCCATGGTCAGAGAAAGATTGAGACAAGCAGAGATGTTGTCCTTGAAGAAGAGATAGCCCGTGTTTGGTAATTCTAGACTTCTTTTGCAAAACCGTATCTTCTTCCAACTCTACTTGAGCTTCTGGTGCTAAGTCGTCTATAGTAGATATGAATTGCTCTTCAATTTCCTGATCCAACATGGAAGGCTCAAAGAGTTTCGTATTTTCCACATTCAATACTGAGTAAATGTGCATATATGGGGGTACATTGAAGGTGTACGCATTATCACCCACATTCTCCAGTACTTTAAAAGGACCGTATCATAGAGCCTTGATCTTCTTATCTGGACCCTGTAGCCTTTCTTTGTTCAAATGCAACCAATCTTTGTCTCCCACCTTGAATGTTTTCTCAGTTATGTGTTGATCATATTGGGCCTTGTACCTTTCTCGTGGCTTCTTCAATATCTCTTATGCTTGAAAATGGATCTACCTAATCTTTTCAACAATTTTCTTTGCTTTCAATGCTTCTCTTGTGATGTCTTCAATCACTCCTCCTTGTCTATACACAACATCCAAGGGTGAAGGCGACAAAGACCCAAAAAAAGTTTCAAAAATGGACTTACCGGTAGTAGTGTGGACCACTCTGTTATAAGTGTTGAATATAGAGAAGATTTTCATCCCAGGTTTTTGGATGCTTCTGATTGTAACCCCTCAAAAGTTGAAGCAATGCCCCGTTGACTACTTTTGTTTGCCTATCTATCTATGGATGGAACACTATAGATCTCTTCAACTTGGTGTTCATCTTCTCCCCAATTGTAGTCCAAAAGGAAATGGGAATTCTGGTATCCTATATGAGATGATGCTCCTTGGTACCCCAAAGTGCACCCAAACTTATTCAAAGAACATGTTTTATGGTTCTTGTCCTTTTATGGTCTTTTTAGAATGCATAAGAATGCACATCTTGTTGAACCTGTCAACTACCACAAACATATAATCATGTCCGTTCTTGGTTGTTGGAAAAACACCCACAATATCCACAGAAATGCTTTCCCAGGATCAAGTGGGTACAAGTAAGGTATAGTATAAACTTGGATTTCTATTATTGGGCTTTTTGGTACAACAAAGTATGCATCCTCTAATATACCAAGCTACATCTTCTTGCATTATGGGCCAATACACATACCTTTGTAAGTTCACAACTGTCTTCACAACACCAAAATGTCCTACAACCTTGGAGGTGTGTGCCTTTTTGATAAATTGCAACATTTCACCTTTAGGAACATAGAGCTTGTGGAGCTTGTAGAGAAACCCATTCTAGAGATGATAGTCAACGTTATTGTCACCTTCTTCTACATGAATTTGGCCTTGTCACCGTTGAAACACTTTTTTTAAAGTTGTCTTCTTCTGTGTATGCCTCTTTGTATGTATCATGGGTAAAATGTTCCATGTTCATGAGAGTTTCCAAAGCTGTAATATTGGATATGGGTGGCCTTGAAAGCATGCCTGCGAACATATTGACATTGCCCTTCTTATATCTGATAGCTAGATGAAACTGCTACGAAAACCCCATCCATTTGTAGTGTCTAGTTTGTTGAAGATTACTTTGGGCTTGCAAATACTGTAGTGGTTGGTGATCAATGTGGATAATGGTTTCCATGCCCATCAGATTGTGCTTCCACTTCTTAACATTTGATTCGAGGCATGGAGTTCCTTATGATACATAGGGTAGTTCAAGATTCCTCCATGAAACATTTTAGAGTGAGCGCCTACTGTCTTACCTCCTTGCATCAAGACCACTCCCATATCATATCCACTTGCATATGTCTCCTCTTCAAAAGGTTTATGCAAGTTAGGCAATACGAGAACTGGTGCTTGACTGGTCTACCATTTCAACTTTTCAAAGTATTTTTGTTGATTCTTTCCCCACTGGAAACTCTTACCACTAGATTTTATGGCATGGAGTGGCACAACTACCACTGAAAATGATGCTTTGAACTTCTGTAGGCACTGCATTGTCCTAACAAAGCTCCTAAGTTTAGTGACATTAGTAGGGATTGGCCATTTGAGGATGGCCTCCATCTTCACGGGATCTATCTTGAGTTCTCCTCCACCAATCACGTACCTTAAATACAATAATTAATGCTGAGAAAACTCACATTTTTTAAGGTTAGCCAACAACTGATGCTTTTTCATAGTCTCTAACACTTACACTTGCATGAGATGTGAGATGTGCTCTTCCCGGGAAGAGCTATAAACAAATATGTCATCTAAATACACTATTACAAATGAATCTAGATAGGGACATGACATCATTAATCAATTGCATAAATGTAACTGGTGCATTATATAAACCAAAAGGAATTACCAACCATTTATACAAATATTGCCTTGTCTTGAAGGAAATCTTCCTCTTTAACTCGTACCCGGTGGTATCCGTATTTGAGATCCAACTTGGTGAAGTACTTGACATGTTTCAATTGATCTATTAAATCATCGATCTTGGGTAGACAATACCAGTTCTTGAGGGTGATCTTGTTTAGAGCTCTGTAGTCGATACACATTCGCCAAGTCCCATCCTTCTTGCGTATTATGATGATCAACAACCCACAAGGTGAGGTGCTTGGTTGAATTACTCCATGCTCCAATAGCTATTGCAACTGTTTTTTCACTTCATCTGCTTCCAGGACAGACTATCTATACATCCCAATATGGTATTGGGGAGTTAGACAACAACTGTATCTTGTGCTCCACTTCCCTTTTAGGTGGTAACCCTATAGGCTCTTGGAACACTCTTCTATATGCCTGCAACAACCCCTCTAATTGACAGTTCTACTCTTTAGTACATCTCCCTAGGGTTGCCTTGAGTCTTATCGATTCCTTCCTTGACTGATTCTCTCTTAAGAAAAACAATACAAACTTTCTACGAGAGCTTATCAACTTTTTGGCTTGGTTAGTACTTACCAGAGAGATCTTGGATTTACCTTTGTGTGCAATGATGATGAAAGACTTCCCATTCTTGATCAATCGGTACTAGTTTTCTCTTCACATGAAGATTACGTTCCTCATATACATGTAGGGGCTTCCAAACACTGAATCACACACATCAAATGTTACTATTGTATCTACCTCCACTTCATCAATAAAATGTGCACATATAACAAATTTGATCTTACATTGTTTAATGACTGAGCTCTTCATCCCTATTTACCCATCCCAATGGATATGGGCTTGGATGATCATGAACCTCTAACCCAAGCTTGTTGACCAGATTGTCTGCTATGAGGTTGACATGTGAATCGAAATCGAATAGAGCATCCACCTTGGCCCTTTTGACCTGGATCTTATTATGGAATTTTTTTTTCATCTTCTTCTCTTCCTTGTGATGAAGGTTACTTAGATTCACCTCCTTTTTCACAGTGGTGCAAATGATATTCTCACCCACATCCCGGTTTCTCTTGACCAGGTTACTTGAATCCATGCTTAACAGGTTTTTCTTCTTGGCATCCTTCTTACAGTTCTTTGGATTGAGCTATGGATATAGTTTCCAACACTTATCTTTGGTGTGACCATTGATACTACAATGGTTGTAGTGGTTGTTTGGATCCTTGCACTTATGTGCAGTCAATGTCATTTTCTTTTCTTTTCCTTTCCACTTCTTTTTCTCCTCCTTGGAAGCATCTTGGTGGTCTTTCTGTATAGAGAACCACTTGGTTGTCCTTTCTTATTGACTATATTCTCCAGGTATTATGCTTGCACACAACCCTCATCAACGATCCTAGGTTTGAAGAACATCACTTGCTTCCGTAGATCACTATGTAGATCCCCCAAATACTTGAGGAATACGTCTGGGTTCTAGGGAGATATCTCCAACATAATCACCATTTTCTTGAACTCAATGGTGTACTCTTGTATACTCTACCTATGCCTCTCCTTGAACTGATGCCAACATATCCATTGATTCTTTACATACCCCACAGGGTAGAGCTGGGACTTGATGAGGGTTTTAAACATCTCCCACTTGGTTATTGGTGGATCACCCTCTAGCCTAAGTGTCTCTGTGTGGCCTTCCCACTAGGTTAGTGCATGGCCCTCTAGTTTTAATTAGGCAAGAGAAATCTTATGCTTTATATATATATATATCATGGATATTGAAATACACTTCTAACTATTACAACCAATGATTCAACTTAACGACATTAATCTCACCTTGGTAGTGTTTGATGTACACTTTTGCTTCCATTTTAAACAGAGGTTGTGAATGATGGCATCGGAACTGGAGCTTAGTTGCTCTTTCTGGAGCTCTTATTTCGACTCCTCTGGGTCTTCACTATCTCTCGATTTCTCATCTGATCCAACTTTTGAATTAGAGCCAACAACCTCCCCAAAAAGTCCAAACTTGTTCGCTAGAGTTGCCATGAGGAGGACCATGTTGCGAGAGATATCAATGACTTGTTCTTCCAGCGTTGCAAATCTCTCTTCTAGTACATCTCAAGGGTTGTTATCACTAGAGTCATCCACCATGGTCAAGGTTCTACAATATCCTTCTTAAGCCAATTCCTCGATTCTACAGCTTCCCACAAAAACCCCAAAGAAAAATGCCATGATACCAATATGATCTGTAAATTGTCGTGGATATTCCACTGGAATAGTGCTTCACAACAAATCTTGTAATATCTTGAAATTTATTATTATGCAATTTATTTCCTTAAATCTCAGATTTTTTTATTACTAGCTTAATGCTCAAATTTATAGAAATCACTGGAATCTGAAAAAGAAAGAACATACAAATAAACACACCATTCACACAAATGAACACAAGATGTGACCTGTGAAACTCTATACGGGAGAAAACCCAACGAGAAAGTGAGACATATGCTCTGCTCTCTTTTCTTCAGTTATGAAATGCAAGTGCAAAGAAATGGGTACTCTCTATAGAGTTTCCTTTTGACATTGTAATCTCCTCTGTTACGCTCTCAAATCTCACTCTTAGATGCTCTGCAAAACTATGGAACAAGTACAATGCTAAAAGAATGGAACCCCTTTTCTTCTTAGCGACTCAATATTTAACATAAGTTAATAGTCGTCTAGGGTTAGGGTCAGGGTTTTAGCATGCCTCAACCCTCAATTAATGTTAGGGTTTTGGACCCTCTAGAATCTTCTTGAAAGTTCACATGTGACTAGCCCCACATGTGTGAGTAATGGGGGTTGCCTTGACATCCACTCGATACCATGGTGGTAAACTAGGCAAGTAAAATTGTGGGAGGCATAACCTTCACATACGATCTTCGTTTGAGGTGATTTTTGAACCATTGGAAAGATTTTGGTATGGAGAAAAATATCGAGGGGTTGAGAGATATGCTCACAAATTTTGACGCCGAAAAGTGTTGTTCGATGCCTCCAACTGACTTTGGAAGATTCTGCACCCCAAATCTCCAAACCAGGACTTACCACTAGAATAGTCCCCACAAACTAATTTCTCCAATTTTTCTACCAAGAAAGTGTCAAGATAGATGACAAGTTTTATAATGATCCATTCTGGATCATCCTTGGTGGATGACATTATTGCAAGGAAGCTCAAATTATGTAGTTGTGATATTGATGCAATGTTTAGTATATGATTCATGTTGCAATTTGCTAATATATGATTACATATTTTGGGAAGGCATGCTTGTTTTTGAAATTGATTCCATTTCAAAAAAAAATGGGCATTTCCCTATTTCAAGCAACTTAGCTAATTATTATAGATTTTAGTTTCCTTTATAGTAGAAAAGCAACAACCAATAACCTATGTTACACCAATTTTCTGGTATGTGGGGATGCATACCCATTTATTTTGGAGACCCCCTAAATTCCATTAACTATGTTACAACAAGTTTTTGATATGTGGGGATGTGTACTTAGTTCTTGTGGAGACCCCCTCCAAATTCAAGGTAGCACAGAGGTATAAAGCATATGGTACCCCTTGCCCTAAATATATACAAATAAAAAATATACAAAATTACTTATGATTAAGCATTCAAACATTAAATTAAACATTCTCCATTGAACATTGAAAACCATGAAAGTAATAACATGATAAATGAATAAAAAAAAATGAAAGAATGTGCAAGAGTAGTAAAAAAATGAATAACAAATGGTAGAAGTTAATTATTTATAGTTTGAATAACTTTAAATAGTAGAGGGTAGGTGGAGTGGTCAAGTATTTTTTTCCAAGTTTTTGTTTTTATTACAAGTTGGACCCATACATAGGCGATGTGTGGACCTCCCTTGCTCCATAGGGTATGTCCACACATCTAGGATGCACCCCCCTGTGTCTCATTTGTACCCTAATGGATTCGATATACATTGTGATACTCGTGTCCCCAGTACAAGCTACCCCCTTTGGGACATGTACCCGATGCACATGTATGCATGCCTTTGTATCATTGCCATGAACTACCTTCAATGTTTGGGCTTAAATGAAAGTCCACTATAGTGTCACAAACATTATTTTTTCTATTGGGTATTATTTCAAGCCCTAGAGCCTAATTGTTGGTTTAAAGGGTAAAATTCTTAGTAACTGGGGTGTGGGTATGGGGGTGAGTATGAGTGTGCCAGTGATAAAATTTTCCGTGTAGGGTGTGCTCCCATCGGGGATAAAGGGTATGTGTTGTGATTAGGGAATGCCTTTTCATTTCTTTTCTATTTTGGCTAGGTAGACCCACACATAAGGGATGCTTAGACATCCCTTCTCCCATAGGGTATGCCCACATCCAAGATGTATCCTCTGCATCTCCTAGATATCCTAACGAATTTAATACAACCTAGCCATACCTAGGATGTACCTGACGTCCCTAGTACAACATTCCTATCCAGGACATGTACTCGAGACGAGGATATACATACATGTGTATCACTGCGATTAACTACCTTTCAATTTTTGGGGTCAAATGAAATTCTACTTGCACAAAAATTGATTTTAGCTCTACTGAGTATTATTTCAAACTCTAGAGCCTAATTGCTATTAAGATCACAAGCAAATAGGGGATTGAGTGAACCAAAATGCCAACCCAAAACCCTGTAGTGAAAGGAGAAAAAACCAACACTAAGAAGTGTGCTAGGGATGAACCAAAAGTGTGCTAGAGAGAAAGATGGCCAAACATGAGTGTGCTATACATGAGATGCACAAATGCATGTCAAAGATAAAATATGCCAACCACAAGAGAATGGAAAGGATGTAATGCTCGTAGGCTTAAAACACTTGTATGAGAGAGACTTAACTTAACGATAAAAATATGATTTACAAATGAGGTTTGACTTGTGTATTTATACACAATTCAAGTAGGAGTCCTCCCAAGAGGGATTATGGGTCCACATATGTAGGGCACACTCCCCAAGAGGTTTATGGAACATACATATCAAAGTTGACTAGGTCAACACTATTACAATAAATGGTGGTCTTAGCCATAACGAATGCCTAACCAAATTCATAAATGACACAATATGAGATGGCCATGTCCATGTTTGAAGACTACAAGATTCTTAATACCACCCCTTAAGTTGAACATGAGGCCACAAAGAGAAACAATGAAAATAAAGGCGGGTGGGTTTATAGATACTCAACTTAATATAGGGTTGGTTGAGGTCGAAATACAAATGAGAGTTGGTTTATGGATACTTAACGTAAATGCAATTGTGAGTGGGTTTATGGATACCTAGCTCAAACAAGTTGGTTGTAGCCAATATACAATAATGAGTGGTTTTATGGATACTCATTTAAAAATAGGGTTGTCCCTATTCACAACATCCCCCTTGATCATGAGCAAGAGGTCTGGGAGAGAAGGCATTACACCACAATTCCCCATTTAAATTTAAATGCAAGCCACATAGTGGAGATATCACTCCCCTTGAATTCTATATCTCCAACATCAACGTTGTTCCACAACTTGGTGAAGGTAGCATCTAGCAATGGTATAGAAGAAGGATCAATTGAAGCATGTCGAGTGACTAAATGTACGAATGATAACACAAGTTGTATGTGAAGCCCCGTCGAGTAGCCCAATTGGTTGGATCCCCCGCTGCCAAGTCGTTGGCCCCATGTCATGAGGTCGTGGGTTCAATCCTATGGGTCCGTCGGGGTTAGACGTGTCACATCGTGGCCAACCAGATGTGTCCCTTCGGGTGGATTGTTGGTGACCCTATTTCAAGTAAAAAAAACAAGTTGTATGTGATCGCGTCGTTGTTGAGTGTAGTACATCAAAACAGGATCACCATCATAGTTGAAGTAAGAGATTAATTGAAATATGCTAATAATGCTCTATACAAAACAATGGGGCATATATTGCAGAGTTGTGAATAGAGATTACATCAAAGAAGGTGAGAAAGTATCTATGCCCCCCATGTGAACAAGTAGTCTTAGGTCTGAAAATATCACTATGAATAAACTCCAATAACTAAGAGGCATGCTTGACATCTAGGGTATTTTTGAAGGATTCAAATACTATGCATATGTATAGCATTCTAGGCGAATATTTCGGTTTGAAAATCATACATATAGATATGTAGGTGAATATTCAATAAAAAACATAATTTATTGTTAAAACTTGTTATTTTTTGGCAAATATTATCAATTAATCATATTTATGTAAAAAAATAGTTGATTTTTCCACCAAATTGGCGAATATTTTCTTTAGCAAATGGCCAAAAAATAGCCAATTGGCAAAAATTTGCCCCTAAAAAACACCTTCCTGACATCACAAAAAAATAAAGCATCCACGGGAAAACTACCATCTCCAAGAACATAAGCAATGTCTCCAAATGTGTCAGGATCAATAATGAGATCGTCATATCTTGGAACAGGGAGGCCTAATAGGCATAATGCATTTTCATATGCACATTGTAAGGAGAATCCATCACATTCAACAACATTGTGGAAGTAGGCTTGGTAATCCGAATACTCAAGATTTCTACATTGATACCACTGCTAGTTAAGCATTCAACATGTTGGGGTGCATTGAGAAGAATAAGGTGGATCCTCCCCTCCAAAGGTAGATTTTTCCATGATTCCCCGGATTTTGTTATCGAGACCACATGATGAAGATGAGTACATTGATGGGTACCCAACCACGTTGGTTGGATCAGAGCTAGCTAGCCTTTATCCAAACTAATTATATAGGCAGTTTATGAAATCTGATCTGGTAGGTAGAGTAACCAAGCAAGCATTAGAGAGAAATAACTGGTTTAGCACTTCCTCATAAGTGAAGTTTGGAGTCGAGGCGTTCTCTTCAACCAGAGTTTGATGCCATGAGTCGGGTTGGGTTCAGTACTACCCACGCAGGTACATCAATAAGAGGAGGTACATCAAACCATTTTAGAGAAAGATCCATTATAATGCATTGAGAATCATCCGTAGAGGAATCCTCATAAAGTGGCAATGAAAATGATTCTAGTGCATTATGAATATAAACTCCATCTAATATAGCCTATGTACTGAAATGATCATATAGTCAATATACTAGAATATGGGCCCACATGCTTGATCCAAAAAACCTAAAATGCAAAATTGATGAAGTCATATCTCGACTCAAGGGTTTGGCATAATATATCAAAGCCCATATGAGTGCACGACTAGATGCACACTATACACCGTGTTAGTAATGTCATCTATAAGATCCCCATTGCAAATTGTTACTCCTACAAGCTCTTCAATCCCTTGATGACAAATCAAGAAAAACTTGAAGACATGACTCTCCTTATGAAAACCATTGCACATAACACTTCCTATCAAATCTACCCAAATATAAGTAGCCTTGTTGAATAAGGCAAAGATCCATTATTAGGTCAATAGGCTCAACAAAGGAGAAGGCTCTGTAAAGTTTTGAAAGAATCCCCTATATCGACACAACAAGGAAATAACACTGACTCTTCGAAGAAATATGCAATACACTGTTTTTATAACCCAATAGTGCAAATGGTAGCCAAAAACACAATGCAAAAGAAGATATTGTAGCAAAAATGAACAAGAAAACAACACTGGATTTTGAAGAGGGGAAAACCCTAGGGAATTTAAGCAATGATCAAGAAACTCTAATATGTACTGCTTAGGGAAATGCCTCTAGCGAAAAATATCTGGATCACTTGTAGAAAAAATGACATATGGAAACCCTAGTTCCACAACCCATAAGGTAATGTGACTAGCCAAAAAGTCTGCAAAAAATGTTGCTGAAAAATAAAGATCTAGAAACCCTAGTTCTGTAGTCACAAAAAAGTGGTGCCACCAACAAAAGTATCCAAATTGTTGTTGAAAAAAGACTTGGAAACTTTAATTCCGTAGTGACAAAAAAATGATGATACTAGTCAAAAGCCTTGAATAACAATAATTGAAATAAATCAACATGTAAACCCTAATATTCGGTGCACCAATTCATGGACAAAATCTTTGTATTAGTGTCAAAGACATGCATACATAACCCTAATTAAAACACATTTCCAGGAAGCAAAACACAATGAAGCGACTTGGACATTCCTTTAGTTAGGTTTTTTTCTGCTTGCCAAGTCCAATCATATAAATATAATCTTGAAAAACTAAGGAAAAACTCTAAAAACAAAAATGAAATGAGTGGGGAATCATGATATACTTGATACCATGTTGAGATCACAAACAAAAAGAGAGGATTGAATGGAACCAAAATGCCAACCCAAGAGCCTACGATAAAAAGAGAAAAAACAACATTAAAGATTTACACTAGGGTTGGCCCAAAAGTGGTCTAGAGAGAGAAAGATGCTCAACCTTAAGTGCACTATACATGAGTTGCATAAATGCACATAAAAGAGAAATTATGCCAACCACAATAGCATGCCAAGGGTGTGGTGCCCATAGGCTTAAAACACTTGTATTATATAGCTTTAACACAATGACAACAAAACTAATTTACAAATAAGGTTTGATTTATATATTTATACACAACTCAAGGAGGGCATCCCCCCAAGAGGGGAAATGGGCCCACATAAGTAGGACACACTCTGCAAGAGGATTGTTGAGCCTACATATCAAGTTGACTTGGTTGGCCTTAACCATAATCTAGTATTACAATACATGATGGCCTTAGCCATAATTAATGCATAACCAAATGTGTTAATGAGAATATATAAGATGGTTGTGGCCATGAGTGAAGATTACACTATTCTCAACAATCATTTGGTTTACATGGTAAAATTCTAAGTAGCCAAGGTGGATGGATGAGTATGAGTGTGTCAATTTTGAAATTTTGTTGCAAGGGGTGCCCTCACGAGGGTGAGGGTGAAGGTGTGAGGAGGGTGCATCATCACACATAGACAATATTAACTATACTAATGATTTGTCACTATTAGAGTACTAATTTGACATTCATGATTTAATTTTCAAATTTCAGATTCAATGGTTGAAAACTTTAATACTTAATTCAATTAAATATTTCTAGGTACCTAATAAACATGTTCAATGGTATTTACTCATGAGACATAACTTGATAGTGATCGTTCTTGAGTTAATAACGCCAATAATTGAGTCATCTTCATTTTTTACATCTAGTAGCTCCTTGAACAAGATTCTCTACACATACTCATCACTCTTAGTTTGTGGCTCAACCATTTGGTTTGTTACTATAAGTAGCTCCACAAGGCATCTGGTTCAATGTTATTGTCCATAGATATAACATTATATTTAAATTAGTCCAATTTCTTAAAAGGGTCTTCCTTGTACCTTGGGTTATTTTAAGCAAGAAGATGATGAGAATTATGAATGTAAACCAAGTTTTCTAGCACCCTAATTAGTTTCTCTTCATTGAATGAATACATTCCCAAGTATTCCAACTTCTCTTGGAAAATTAGGCCCTTGCTACATATTGTAACTAAATATGGTTAATAAATTTTCTTTTTAATAATAATATTTGTTTTTTCTTTGTCTGTTTTCGAATAAAAGTAGCTTTATTTATATACTCTTAGACTAAACTTAGGATTTGTTTTTATAAATATAATACATTTGGCGCTTATAAGTTTAAAGATAAAAAATTAAAAATAACCAAGCATTTTGATCCGATGATTGCGAATAAATAAGATGGACGGTCCTGATTAATTTTGAGGGGGAGGGGACAAATGACTTTTAGCCGTACAAAGAGTCATGAATATGATAAACCATTTTCCACACATGTGGCTAAACAACATTTATATCGAGGCTTTTTCAAAGTATACAAAACCACCCAAAATAAGCACGAAACCACCCGGTATCACGAAAACCGTTTTTTCATACAGATTGGTAGTTGGACTCATTTACATCATATTGGACACACAATCAACAAGAGCTAATCATCGGTTAACACATTATCTGATATTTATTAAAATTTGCAACGGAATTCAAAATAGCCGCCACCACACATTATTACTTACTTTCATTTAGACGAAGGGATGTAGGCGCTCTGGTTTTCTAAATATTTTTCCACCAGCCTATAACTAAAGGGGAAACCAATCAAGTAAAGTCGAACCCATATGCATGGGTAAGTAACGAAAAAAACACAAATTTGAATTGACTTAAACAATCCTCCTTTTAAAAAGAATTTGATAATTATTTTTCAACGATCATAGTTCGAATCTCGAATGGCTCCTAGGAAAAAAACGATGTTTCCTATTAATAAACAATGGAAAAACCAAGTTTTAAACTCTTAACTGATAAATATTTTGACTTTTTGAACCTGAAATAACAACAAAAACTGTCCAAGAGCTAAAAAAAACATGGCTTTAGTCAACTTTAATAACTATAGCGAGCAGTTGCCTGCATGGAGCTCTGGTTTAGATAGAGTAGTCATTCCCCTCACCTTTCATTTTCCAGAATTAATAATTATGTATGCTTAGAACTAGGATTCAACATCAAAGGTAATTAGGGACAAAAATAAGAAAGCAATCTTCTTAATTTCAGAGAAAGCTCTGGCATAAATGTTAACATTATCTGAAAGTGGGGATAAAATAGATGAAGATTCTTTCGCCCTCGAGTTTAGTTCGCTACTGATATTAGAAAGATTGGTTTCTATGACAGATTGGGTAATTACATCTGATGGGGTTGAATGAAATCTTCCTCTAAGATCATTATTGTTTAAGGATTTAGTTAAAGAAGTCATAACCATGATTTGTTGGGTCCTTGGGTATAACAATGACACGTTAGTGGATGTTTCTATTTTAGGTTTCCTATTAAAACTTTCAAAAGGAGCCAAGTTTAATTTTGCATAATACCTCATAGACAACATTCATGAACAATTCACTTATTTTGAAGAATGGAAAAGCTTTAGATATCAATCATACTTAATTTATTTACTGATATATCAACAGTCTTCTTGTTTTGAATCTTTAAAACCAAATAAAATAGATAATGAGGGAATCACTATTCATGTTACTAAATGGACTGATGCTATGAAGAACCAAGGACAAAAGGGAGGTTATAAATTCTTGATTGATCATGTTATGGTTATTGTGTATATTCTAATTCATAATCAGTCTCCTCTGAGAATTTTCCATGATTGCAGAAATGCCCTACAACTAGGACAACAAATCAAATATGGGGAGTGGTATATTTTCGAAGATTGTACAATCATAAGAATTTATGGATTTGAGTCTCAACCATATAGATTACCTATTTTTCTTATTCACAAAAATTTTGCATTAGAATTAAGAAGGAAAAGATTAAGCTCTGACTACCTTCATTTTGCCTCAAGCTAAAATAACTCTTCTTCAACGTCCAACATAATTTTTTTGTTTCTTGGTAAATGATAAATCAACTTTAGAAATTGTAGAAAGCATGATAAATAAATTCAATTTTGAATTGGATGATCCTTGGCAATATGATCATTTCCATGTGATTTCTAACATGAAATATGTAGTTGGTCTTCAATCTTATGTCAATCACTTAGATGCAGCCAAAGAAAGGTTAGCAAACAAAAAATCATGGATTGAAGTCCAACAATTGCCTCAGCACTAGATCTTGGATATACCAAAGAAAGAGATTTCTCTTAGAGATCTCATGAAGGACATTCTGGCAGAACTTAAGTAATCAATATTGAAGATGACACAGTCAAAGAAGCTGATTCAGTTATAGAAACCCTCGACAAAGTAGAAATCCATAAAAAACAAGCAAGTGATCTAATGAAAGTTAATGAAAGTACACCTCCTACTAAGATGGTAAAGCTAGACCCAGAGACAAGAGAAGGATCATACCCAATTGGAGAAATAGAAGAACCCTCTTGTTAGATATCTATTTTTCCAATAACACAATTTATATCCTCAACTTTTAAGGATGTTTGGAAATTTTTCTTAGAGGGAGAAATGCCAAGAGAAATGGTCTCTTCAGGAGAAAGACCTGATATCTTTATAGAAATGGAACTTAATTGGAAAGCTGCAAGACAAGCCAAACAAGAATTATATTCTCAATTAAGTCATGAAGGGCCTGCACCCGCCAGGTTGCTATCCTCAATTGATTATGAAAAATGACTCTTTAGATGGTTGTCTTGAGACCCAAGGTGGACAAACATGAAAAGGAATTGTCACCTCATGATTATGATACTAAAAACATTGTAGTGGATATGAATGTATTACCCCTACAAGACAAAATACAACGACACAAGCAAACATGGGACATGGTAGAAAATGATCTTATTCAAGCCACCTTAAATGTCAGAAAATTAAAGCTACAAATAACTAGATTATAAAATTAACTAAAGGTGGAAAGAACTACAAATAAAGGCAACAAAATTTCAGTCAGTGGATTAGAGTAGAAGTTAATTGACTTAGGTTTTGGAAAGGAAGACAAAACATCTATCCTTCATTTGGTAAAAGAAAAGGACAAAGGAATTCAGATCCTAAGGAATAAATTGAATATGCTTGTTACAGAACATATTCAAATGAACGAATTGGTGAAATAGAAAAAGAAAAAGAGCAACTTCAAAGACAATTGAAAATCTTGCAAGATCAGAACAAACAATTGGAGAAGTCAATGGAAAGGTTGAATAAAGAAAAGGAAGCCTCCTTATTAGAAAGCCTTTAGAAAATAAGAATTCCTCATGTTGAGATTCTGCCCAAAGGTTTTGAAGAATAAGAGATTGCAAAGTTGGAAAGGCAGATTGTAGTTTTACATAAGGAAGTAGGGCATGAAAAACATGTGATTGAAAGACTCAGAACTAGTAGCACTGCAAGAGAAAATGAATAGAAAAAATGATTTGATTGAGAAAAAATATACTATCATAGTGGAGAAGGATAAAATTATAGCTCAAAACAATGTTCAAATTGTTGAGTTTGAAATTTTGGAAAATAAATACGAACAAAAAATTGTTTCAAAGAAATATCTAATAGGAGAAAAATATTGTATTTGGGACTAGATAAAAAATGTAATGCAACAATTAAGGACTCATCATGATGTGGTGGAAGACACTAAATATCTCTTGAGAAGCAACAAGATACAGATCAACAAAGTCTGACAACAGTTAGGGAATAAATTCCAAATTGTGAATGAAGTGATACAATTTGTTAGTAGTAAAACAATGGATGACCTAACTTTATTACGCATCAAAGACATAACAACTTTTATCATGTCAGCGAGACAAGTGAATGACAATCATAAATCAATATTAACTACTCAACATAGAATCCAAGCAATCCATGATTATGTCGATGATTTCAAAAATCGATTCTTAGAGGCAACTTCATTGGGACTCCCAATTCCATAGACTAAAGATGGATCGCCAATTTCCAAAGAACATTATGAGCAAGAATTGGAAAAAGAAAGATCAAATCATGAACAGTTCCAAGACGTAAAAGGTCCTATTAAGGGGGAAATTATTTATGAAAAGTTGTTTAAATATTTCTTGTTATTATGCACATTGATGAAAATTCAGAGAAGTCTTCCTCCTACCATCTTCGATCTTTTTACACAGTTGGACATCACCACCAGAAAAATGATCGCAACAAAAATCTCAGATGGATTTGAATGGTAGCACATTGAAAACTTGAGAAACAAAACGCCTTTACTAACAATCTAAGATCTAGCTCAAATGATGATATCAACATCAACTTCTGTGTTGATAATAACTTCAGTATCGACATCGACTTCCA